>JAUPFT010000027.1:14298711-14388711 GCA_036936625.1 Parnassius smintheus behrii | reverse complement strand
AGTATTTCCGAGCTGTGTCGATGTTTTGACGCATATCAAATAGTGCGACTTATGAACTTTCGCGTATAGTCTCCCAATTATTCGTGCGTTAATTGGGTACATGAATTTGAACGTATTTTACTGTCAAGGCCAAAGTATAAATATGTTGGACTTGGCAGTAAAACTGACTCGTATACCGTGATGGCGAACAGCGTGACGTTCTCTTATGTCGTCACGTACTATCTAAGCCACCGCTTTCAACTATATACTATATACACTTCGTTGCTTCCCTGAGTTGTGTAGGTACTGCGTGTGCCTTTCCTTTCGACTATAGTATACCTGACGCGTTTATTGGTTGTATGTTTTATACTCGTAATTATTTTTACATTACATTATTTTTTTTTAATTCTACCATCAACCATTATAGTTCACATCAACATTTTTTAACTGACTTCAAAAGGGAAAAGGTACTCAATTTGACTGTATGTTTTTTATGTGTGTTACCTAAGAACTTTTTTCTGGTTGAACCGACTTTGATGGTTTTTTTTCTATTTGCAAGTTACTGCTTTTCGTGTTGTCTCATAATAATTTTACAATACAATACAATACAATACTCTTTATTGTACACCAACAAAACATTAATAAATAATGAAAAAATAATGAGGGATAAACAAAAGGCGGTCTTATTGCTACATAGCAATCTCTTCCAGACAACCCAGAAGAGGAAATTAATAAAAATAAAAATAAGATTAATGGGTAGGGTGCATTAAATTAGACAAAAAAAAATACAACTTATATACTATAAAATGACAACATACTTAAGGTATGTTAGTGACCATAACTAAGAGGAGAAAGAGAGAGGAGTTAAAGAGACAAATAGTGTTCCTTAATTTGTTTCTTGAACACATTTAAAGATTGAGCACTTTTAATGGACTGGGGTAAGGAGTTCCAGAGTCTTACTCCAAGAACAGCAAAAGATTTATCATAAAATGTCGAGGAGTGTATAGGACATTGGAGCGAAAGGTTTTCTTTGGACCGTAAGGAAAAATCGTGACAAGAGCTAAGAAATTTAAAACGTTCTTTCAGATAGGGAGGACTTGATACATTAAATAAGATTTAATTTTATCAAGATCTGACCAATAGTTTTTGAGTAATCCTTAATAATGCGTATTTGATTAACTTCAAATACATTGATGATGTTCTTATTTTATTTCTATTGAAGTCGGTTGTACAAAATTTTTAAATTTACCACTTGTTTAATTCCAAAAGGAAAGTCAATAGAATAAAATAAAAAGTAGGCTATCTACATGATTTTTTTACTGTATAATATACGAGTACGTAACCGAATACAGCTTCTTCTTTGCGGCTGGTGAAAGCGGTGAGCTGTATAATATATGACATATTATACAGCTCACCACTTTCATAACAGCTTTCCACATGTCCACTGTTGAACATACGCCTCCCCCAAGCCCCAAAGTATGCTGCAAAGTACGAACCACTTGTTTACATCGACATCCTGCATTTCTTAATAAGTCGTCACTCCTCGTGGAGTGGCCATTATTTCATCTTTTTTTATAGAATAGGGTTACAAACTGTGCCGGACGGGCGAAACTCTCCGGAGTAAATGTTGTCGAAGATACTTCGCGAGTCGCTCACGTCCTACACCTATAGGTTCCGGTGGGTACTTTCACTGCCGTCTTTGTGGGTGCCGCTGCAATATTGTGGACTGAGGTTCAAATCAAAATGCACGATTAACAAATACAAATAGCCAGCGGTTCGACTTATTGATTAATCGCGAAATTTTATAACTATTGTTTATTGAGCACGGTTGTTGAATTACGGTTCACTATTGGTTGGTCACTGTATATTTTAAAAGATTTCTTTAAATTGGTACGGTTGTATCAAATATCTATGGGTAGTAGCTGGTTTTCTAACACTACTGACTAGCAGCTATTATCAACTAAACTAGCTGATTTTATCACTATATGTAACTGCAAATATTAGTTACGACCTTTTTAGGCTAGCTAACACTTTCACTAAATGTAACTGCGAATATCAGTTACGACCTTTTTCGGCTAGCTAACACTTTCACTATATGTAACTGCGAATATCAGTTACGACCTTTTTCGGCTAGCTAACACTTTCACTATGTGTAACTGCGAATATCAGTTACGACCTTTTTCGGCTAGCTAACACTTTCACTATTCACTATATACTGCTACTAGTTACTTCAGCTACCACCGGATACCACTCACTTCACTTCACTTGTCACTGGTAGTTCTTCACACTACTACGGGTACTGGGTCCCGAGCCCCTAAGGTAGACTTTGGCAATACTTTACAGTGAGCCGCTTGCCATTTTCCGTTTTGACTCTTTATTGCATAAAGTTTTCACTATACAAATGGCATAAATTACAATATTTTCAATACAAAACTAATTGCTACACTAACATGCTATACATCAATAAATCGGTAGTCTGGTACTTTATTAGTATATCATAAAGGTTACTCAAAACATTAACATTGTAAAAAGTTATTAAACGAAATGTCCCAAATTTTCATAATATTTGGGTACATTAATTCTTCGATTTTTCTATAACTACGAAATGCGTTTAATTATATAAAATATTCTTACACTTCTTTAATCTATAAGCCATATGATACACGATAAGATGCGCTGTGATTGGTCGATTTTTCTTAATATAATAAAAGTTGTTTATATCACTTGTTATCAAAAAGACATTCTATACAAATATACTAAGAGTTATAAACATGCTAAACAACTATATTAATACACGTTTTCACCCAGTTTTGTCGGTAATTTCATTATTAATACAAAAACAATATTCTTTATAACTTTGTTTCTTAACGTTGTTAGGTCGTCGCGAACAAAAACAAACACACAGTCCACCTCATGGTAAGTGGATACTATAGCCTATAGATATCTACATCTGTCCTCGATAGAGAACCAAAATGCAAATGCGTTGTCCCCTCTGTAAGAATAGAGTGGAATGTCTCGTTTCCTGTAAAAAGAGCATTCGGTTCTCTACACTCACACCATTCGAAACACAACAGCATTAACGTGCTATTTTACGCTGGCATTGTGTGAGAGCGTTGTTCCTCCTCGGTCGAGCCGACGACCCAATCGTGCTACTACGCAATACTTCTTCCTGTACTTTTTCAAAACCCAACAAGAGACATTTTTAACCGACTTAAAACAAAAAGGTAGTTTTCAATTCATCTAGACATACATTATACGTTATATATTTAATTAGCAACCATAATATAGCTACAGCGTGGCTCAACCAAGAAAAACTATTTATGGGGGCTTTGTAACCTGAAATAAATCTATTTTTTTAAATAATAGCAATGCTATCAATATTACTAATATTCCCTGTTACCACTCCAGGTAAACTTAAAATGCTTGTGTTGGAGTGGTTCACGACAGTAGTCGAATGGCGGTCGACTCACGACATTTTGAGTTCGCGGTCCGCATCCTACCATTAGTCAAATGTTACCTCAAATTGATCCTGAATTAGTCTAAGCAACTAAAATAAAACATTTTTTATTTAATTTAAAGAAAAGGTATAAAGGTATTTTCCTTCAAAGTCTGTTCATAAACCATAAACCCTTTAATAATATGATTTTTTCTACTAATTGGATAAAAATTATACAAGAAGAACCGGCAACCGATTGGGAAAGAATGTTCTCGAGTGGCAACCTCGTACCGGTAGGCGAAGTGTAGGGCGACTCCCCACTAGATGAAGTGACGACCTGGTAAGACATGCAGGAAGTCGATAGATGCAGGTGGCTCGAGATCGTGATTTGTGGCGTTCCTTGGGGAAGGCTTATTTTCAGCAGTGGACTTGTGATGATGATGAATTATACAATACTTAAATTGATATTTTACAGTACGAGCGTAACTATACGGCTTTATCGTATACCAATGCCATTAACATACATAATATAAATAACTAATAAGTTGATAGACTACGGTGATATGTTGAAGATGGGCAAAATTAAACTTTGAAAAAATTTAACATATAATCATATCTTGCTACATATCATTGCTTACAAGCGCTTCCTAGCGCTTTGTTCTGCTAAAACAGCCAATGTTGCACTGACACGTGGAATTTTGACAGTTTCTTTTTCATGTTATTTTATATTTTTGTTTTTTTTTTCTCATGCTGTTATTTGTCATCTGCCTCACACTCTTGGCTCCCCTGAAAATCAGCGTTACGAATTGATGTATTTATATCTTCAATTCGTGACTTAAAGCTGAGTGGAGACCATTTTGGTGAATATTATGTTATTCCTTTTTGAAATATTTTTTAAAAGATATAAAACAGTTTTATTTTTATTCTTTTTGTTATATTAAATTATTTCTTTATAATGTATGTACCAAATTAACTTTTTCTTACTTTCTTTCTATATCAAACGTAAGTTCGTAGTCTCTGCCTACCCACTGGATGGTAGAACTCCTTTCTTTTTAACTTAACTTCTCTCTGAGCAAATGCGCTGGAAGCAGGCCCAGGCATGTACAGATATTAAGGTGATGTGTTTATTTATACTACGAATTTATTTATTTATTTATTTAATCTTCATTATACACCTTATATACTAAGGGATATAAAGGGCGGACTTAATGCCTTATGGCATTATCTGCCAGTCAACCCTGGATGATTTGAGAAACTGTGGCAGGTGTAATCAATCACTTCATAAATAAATAATAATGATATAAAACAAAATAAAATGTAAATTAATAGAATAGATATATAGTTAGTAAAATAAACATACTTACTTGTGGAATATTAATTGTCTCATATAGGCAAAAATAAAATAACACAATACATATTAAAATACATTATACAAAATATTACTTATAAAGTGAAAGAAAAGAAAACACAAAAACAATAGTTGGATAGTCAGGTGGTATTATTCTTACGACAGAATTCTCGAACTAGTCTTTTAAAATAATTCTTGTTATTAGTTTTCTTGATATAAACAGGCAAGGCATTCCAGAGCAGTATAGACTACACAGTAAAAGAGGAATCATAGAAACCACTCCTATGTGGTGGAATACGAATTTTAAGACAATTTTGGGAACGGGGAACTCTATCGTTAGTGGAATACAGATATTGAAAGTTATCCTTAAGATAAGAGGGAGAATTGGGGTCATTTAAAATTGAATGTAGTACTTGCAAAGTTCGGGAGATACTCCTTTGACGAATAGATAGCCATTTAAGCTTAGATCGGTACTGGGAAATATGGTCATACTTACGTAAGCCGAAAATGAATCTAATGTAATTGTTGAGAAGGCGCTCCAACTTATCGAGTAGATATTGAGATAGATCTGGGTAACACACATCCGCATAATCAATAATGGGTAATATCAAAGTCTGGATTAGCAGAAGTGTTCGCGACGGCCTAACAACGTTAAGAAACAAAGTTATAAAGAATATTGTTTTTGTATTAATAATGAAATTACCGACAAAACTGGGTGAAAACGTGTATTAATATAGTTGTTTAGCATGTTTATAACTCTTAGTATATTTGTATAGAATGTCGTTTTGATAACAAGCAATATAAACAACTTTTATTATATACCAAAAAATCGACCAATCACAGCGCGTCTTATCGTGGAACTCTCTAAAAGTTTTTAATTAACTGCGTAATAGTTCATACCAAAAATAAGGAAAATAATTTTATGTTCTAAAAGAGTTATAAATATGACATTGAATTAGCATATGGCTTATAGATTAAAGAAGTGTAGGGATATTTTTGTATAATTAAACGCATTTCGTAGTTATAGAAAAATCAAAGAATTAATGTACCTAAATATTATGAAAATTTTGGACATTTCGTTTAATAACCTTTTACAATGTTAATATTTTGAGTAACCTTTATGATATACTTATAAAGTACCAGACTACCGATTTAATGATGTATAGCATGTTAGTGTAGCAATTAGTTTTGTATAGAAAATATTGCAATTTATGCCATTTGTATAGTGAAAAGTTTATGCAATAAAGAGGCAAACGGAAAATGGCAAGCGGCTCACTGCAAAGTATTGCCAAAGTCTACCTTAGGGGCTCGGGACCCAGTACCGGTAGTGGTGTGAAGAACTACCAGTGACAGTGAAGTGAAGTGAGTGGTATCTGGTGGTAGCTGAAGTGACTATTAGCAGTATATAGTGAATAGTGAAAGTGTTAGCTAGCCGAAAAAGGTCGTAACTGACATTCGCAGTTACACATAGTGAAAGTGTTAGCTAGCCTAAAAAGGTCGTAACTGATATTCGCAGTTACACATAGTGATAGTGTTAGCTAGCCGAAAAAGGTCGTAACTGATATTCGCAGTTACATATAGTGAAAGTGTTAGCTAGCCTAAAAAGGTCGTAACTGATATCCGCAGTTACACAAGTGATAAAATCAACTAGTTTAGTTGATAATAGCTGCTAGTCAGTAGTGTTAGAAAACCAGCTACTACCAATAGATCTTTGATACCACCGTACAATTTAAAGAAATCTTTTGAAATATACAGTGACCAATCTATAGTGAACAACCGTAGTTTAACAACCGTGATCAATAGTTATAGTTATAAAATTTCGCGACTAATCAATCAGTCGAACCGCTGGCCACTACCTTGCTATTTGTATTTGTTAATCGTGCATTTTGATTTGAACCACAGTCCATAATATTTCAGCGGCACCCACAAAGACGGCAGTGAAAGTACCCACCGGAAACTATAGGTGTAGGACGTGAGCGACTCGCGAAGTATCTTCGACAACATTTACTCCGGAGAGTTTCGCCCGTCCGGCACAAGAAGTTTAGTTTTAAAAGGCAGAAAGTTTTTGAGACGATAAAGAGAACGTAAGGTGGCAGTTACTTTACGGCAACTTGAACTTCCCAGCTTAAAGTATGGTCTATATGTAAGCCAAGATTTTTGACAGACTTACAAAATGGCAACAACGTGCCATTGTAAAATATGGGAGCAAGGTTATCGTTATTAATCTTAGCTAACATTCTGCTACTACCTATAACCATTGCTTTGCATTTGGTTGGGTTAACCAAAACACCATGTCTGTACGACCAATCTCTAATGGCATCGAGGTTGTGGTTGAGTTTATGAATATTATCACTAAGGTCCTTAACACTAGATTGCACATAGAGCTGAAGATCATCTGCATACAGAAGGTACGAACAGTTGAGAACTGAAGTGATAGAATTTATGAATAAAGAAAACATTAAAGGAGAAAGTATTCCGCCTTGCAGCACGCCTGTTTCAATGTCAGCCCATCTTGAGAACTCTTGTCCTAATCGTACTGATTGCTGGCGGCCGCGAAGATAGGATGAAAACCATTTCAAAGCTAGGATTGAGAATCTAAGATTAGTTAGGAAGGCTACAAGGATATCGTGGTCGACTGTGTTAAAAGCATTTGAAAAGTCAACAAGCACTACCACCGTAAGCTTTTGCTCATCCATTCCCATTCTAATATCATCTGTAACTTTTATCAATGCAGTGGTAGTACTGTGACCTGCACGAAAGCCTGACTGATATTTATTCAGCAGATTGTGTTTGGTTATGAACATAGAGATTTGCTTGTGAACACAGGCTTCCAGAACTTTAGATAGGTATGGCAATATTGAAATTGGTCGGAAATGGGTAGGTAATGAGGGATTAGGTATTTTAGGAAGTGGTCGCACAAATGCTTTTTTCCACTGAGTAGGATATGGAGTCAAGGGAATAGTTTATGATATGTGTGATTGCAGGCAAAAGGCACTCAAGGATCACGGATACCATAACCTTACTAACCTCATCGCAACCCACAGCCTTGGATTTAATAGCTAGTACAGATTTCTGTATCTCATCCTCAGTCACAGTTAAGAAGTGAAAAAAAGGAATAGGAGGAGATGGCTTGGATTGAATGGAAGCTATTGTCGTAGAACGAACTGTGGGATCCAAAGGAGAAGTAGAAATAAAGTGATGATTTATTTCATCCACAGTGATTGATGGACCACGGTCAGATGTAACGGCCTTACTAATACCTGGTGTTTTAAGAAATTTCCACACATCAGCGGTTGAAGAGTTTGCAATATAACTATGGATATAACGGCGTATAGCATTTCGTACCATCTGATTGCATCTGTTTCTTAGCACTCTGTAGCGATCCCAGCTGTCTTGTGTACGATGCTTCTTAAATTTCACAAATGCTCGATCTCGCCTAGTCATTGCCAACCTTACGGCCTCAGTCATCCACTGGGCTGGTGAACGCTTCACTCTTACTTGATGTTTGGGAGCGTGTTTGTTGTACAGACCAAGAACTATATTATTAAAGATTGAGACTTTATCGTTAATACAAGTTGATTTAAATAAAGAGGTTAAGTCAATACGATAGGCGTCACTTTTAAGTTTATCAAAATCCATTCAAGAGAAATTACGAATCTATAGTACGACGGGATTGAGTTTAGGAGAAATCAGCTTATATGATATATAAATAAGATCATGTCGTGAAAAAGCAGGGGCCGATAGTTGTCCGTGCTTAATGACATAATCGGGAGAAGCCGTGATAATATGATCAATCCATGAGTCATCAGTGTCAATATTGTGGTGAGTTGCCGCTAAGTGGAGAATTCGGAGATCGACTGACTCTATGATTGACCGAAATTTTTGAGAACGAGAAGAATTTCTCAACAAATCAGTATTGAAATCACCCATTATTATGCAGTGCGTGTACTCAGATGAAGTGGAAATGAGGGCGCTTTCAAGAGCGTCGAAAAAATTAACAGCAGGTGGACAGTATACTACCCCGAGAATTGCCTTTACACCTTTGATATCAATTTCCAGAAACAGAAACTCCGGTGAGGCAGAATACGAATGTTATGTATTAAAAGTTTTGATAAAAAGGGTAAGATAAATATAGGTCTATAGTTGTTGAGTTGAGTGAGGTTTGCAATTTTGGGAAGAGTGATAATATAAGCTTACACCAAGAAGCAGGAAAGACTGCAGACAACAGTTCTACTACAGTGTTCGTATTGCCATATTCTGGTCTTACAGGTATAATTACACACTATGAGGTTATGAGGTCCTCAGAGGTGGCAACGCTCCTTTTCTATAGAATAAGGGTGACAAAAGATCACAAATTCCACCTGATGGTAAGGATACTGTGGCCCATAGACATCTACATTTATCCTCGACTAAAATCAAAATGCAGATAACACGCATCCGCATTTAGGCAGATGTGTGAGGACCGAGATGGAATGCCTCGTTTCCAGTAAAAAGGGTATCCGGATCTCTACACTCAACATACAAAACACAGCAGTATTGAACTACTAACGAATTAATTATTATTATCAGCTATTAAATTAGGCTTAGGACTATTTATAGTTGATTATCTCTGATCTGTGTATTTCATAGTAGTGTAAAGTAATAAATTGTAAATTAATTCTATTTAAAAGAAATGTCCCGCTGGGTCTCTTGCTGGTTCTTCCCGGGACAGAGGTTTCCTTCGAACCAGTGGTCATAGTACTTTAATGAATAAAAATAATTTTATTCTATTCCGAAAGCCTTTTACGTAATGACCCTATACATTACACATTATTAGGAACTACCTTCCTAGATCAGAAGTGAGATTAAATCTTTCCATAATTACACTACAATTTTAATTGTTCTACATATACATCAAAGTCTTTGATAAATTTGGCAGACGTAAGTGTTTGGTTATGGATGCTCACTTTCCGGATTTTGTCAACTAAACAATCCTCTAGCTTAAAATTTTATATCAAGAAAGCTAATGGACCTTTCTTGATATAAAATTTTAAGAATACTGAAGAAGAACAGTGAAAATAATACAACAAAATAGTTAAATATAATGCAGTAGTTTAACTATGTATATTAATAGTGCCTTGGAAACTAAAACAGTTGATCAGAATTACAACATAACATTAAAAAAATACAAGTTCTCAAATGCTTTATCATTTATTATGAAACTGAAGCAACGCCAACATATAAATAATCATGCATTTTCACGTGGTAGAGTCTGATGGCCGTGAGAGCGAAAGGGTGAGGTAAATAACCTTTACGGTGTAAAGGAGTGATCAACTTAAGATTAGCCGAAGAACGGAGAGGACAATTATGAGAATCTCCCAGGTATTGAGTGTCTGAATCAGTGACATGGATCGTTCAGAATTGTGAAAAGGGTGCATAGTATTCTAACATTTCGGCGATGACGGATAGGCAGGTTCAGCTGAGTAGGTACGATAAGAAGATAAATGGTCGTATTCTTCTAGGGTGAAATTAATACATAATACCTGAATCGTCTCCTAGGGGATATCTTGATTATAAACTCCAGTGTTAAATATTCTTACATAAATAGCTTTGATTTGTTTACTAATTACCACATAAGCAAATCTTTCATTTGGTATTAAACTTACAACAGCCATTAGAAAAAATTGCGTCAAACGTTACCTCTGAATGTACAACAACATTGTTCTGTAAAAATAATTTAAAAATAAAACCAAAAATATTAAATTTTTTTTAGTTTTTAATTCACGAATTGACAAAAACGTCTAACGTTTGCAGTTTTAATGAAGTCGGCGGAAGTTGACCAAGTTATTACGATACCAACACCTCCTCTGGTGTCATACGAATGCAGAAGATATAGGAGTGGTCATATAAGTTAATAGGGATCAGTGTAAACTGGTCAGGTATTAATGAATCTTTAATTCAAGGGGTCAGAGGCCAAATGAGATATCAACGCCCGCCGATAAGGAGACTGATTGGTAAAGCGTTGTAACTCCTAAATAGTGTATTAAATTTTGTGTTAGACTACTGCATGATTATGTTACATATAACTATTTTGTTAATAATAATAGTAATTTATTTTATTTTAATTTATTTATCATTTTTTATATATACTGACCGGCATAAACAACGACTGAGAATGATTTATATAAATAAATAATCTTGCAATTATATTTGTGTTTATTTTCGACCAGGAATAGGTCGGCAAACCCTTCCTTACCCTAGCAATACTAAGTAACAGTGCCATGACCGCTGTTGAAGTCAGGAATTGCCTTGTGCATTTAAATGGCAGGACTATCAGGAGACGCTGAATGAAACTGATATCATGTACACACTTCACAGATGAGTCCCGATTTTGTTTACGAGTTTTGACTGTCAGATATTCTTTGTCAAAGATTAACTTAAATAACACTTATCAATAAGACATGATACCAAAAACATTTTATTAGACAATTAATTACTTAAAATTCAAAATGAGTTGTACCGGCGCTGTCGTCGCGCCGCAAGCGAAACACACCGATGCCTAAATCACGCTATCAAAATTCCGAATCATAAAAAGTATATATAGAACATCTCCGAACTATCATATGGAGTGTCAGCCGCTCCCCGGGGAGAACACCTTGCCCGGCGGGAGATCTCCCCTTTTCCTTCAACGGCCATAAAGTCGTTTTTATGCCTGTCAGCTACGGTTCAACCATATGGGAATATTATTAAAATACTGCACAATAATAATTTATTTTATTACTCTCTGACAATTACACTTATGTATAATATATAATCAATATTAAATAAGACCTAATTAAACTTTTTGAAAGTTTAATTTCCTGAATATTATCAACTTCGATCAATTTACTATTATTGATCGAAGATTATCAGTGATAAAAACAAAACGCTTTAGGAATATGTGTAGTAACGTGTTGTAGGAAACATTTTTTTATAAACCTTAAGTGCCAGACAAACTCTAGCAGTAATTTTATAAATAATAAATTGTTCTAAAGTAAGTCTTATATTATAAACACGTTACTACCTAAATTATAATATAAAAATGTTAAAAAATACTGCTTAATTTTTTTAGAAATTCAGCATAGCATTGGTAGGTTATAGATAGGCATAAATTTAATCACAATTGTATGTTTAGTAATGCCGAAGCTCTGTCTCGTTCACATTCAGTTAATTTTGGTTTAGATATTCTTTCCACTTTGATTTTTTTTAAGATAGATATTATACGTGGCAGTCCTCGCGGGTGACAACGCATCTACGTTTTGATTCTTAATTGTGGATAAATGTAGATGTCTGTGGGCCACAGCATCCATTTACCATCAGGTGGGCTGTCTGCTTGTTTGTTACCCTTATTATATAAAAAAGATGAACTGATGATTAGTGGTTGACCCAACAAGTTCACCGCATTGTGGAATATATCCTCAGCGGTTTCTATCCTCGTCGTCTTAAGACCATCGCAGTCTTTTTCGACATAGCTAAAGCTTTCGATAGAGTCTGACATACAGGCCTTATCTTTTTTTTTCAATTTATTTATCAGATCAAACAAAAATTACATTCCAATATAGGCTTAATTAACATCTAAAAACCACAGAGGTTTACCTTGATGCTAAATAATTAAATTAAGGTAAGCGAATTATGTACAAAACACAGTCTAATTCAATAGTTAGGTATATGAGTAGGTAGAAGGTGTAACAAGAATATAAAGACTAAAAAGGTAAGTTAACAACTTAGTTAAAGTCAGAAGTAGCAAGGTAAAAGGTAAAAGTAAAAGTAAGAGCTAGGCAGGTAGTACATTATTATTAAGTAGATATAGTATGTAATTATAATTTAGATAGGAAAAAGCTATTGAGTTTAGTTTTAATGTTTTGTTGTGATACTTTTTCGCGTATATCGAAAGGTAAGTTATTTATTAAATGCGGTATCAGATAAGCAGCCGTCCGTAGGCCGTACACATTATTAGCAGTGATATGCCGTAGTCGGTTTTGTGTCATAGCGCGCGTACGTACTGGATGTTCTATATATGATTTTAAACTGTCGCAAAAGAAATATTTTTTAAATAACATGAATTTAATTTGGTCATAAACTGGTAAGATTTTACAATGTTTAAAAATCGCATTTTCATCATTATCAATTAGGACACGTATAATAGGGGATATAATATTTTTGAGAATACTACATTGAAGATCATAGATCTGTTTTAAATATGATTTGTACGTCCGACCATAGCTCGACAAGCCATATTGAATATAAGATTCAGCCAGGGAGTTGTAAAGCATAAGTCTTACTTTGAAGGGTATGCGATTTTTTAGGATTTTATATTGGCTAGAAACTGACGCAACTTATTACACACATGTTCAATGTGGTAGTTCCAGTTAAACTTTGAGTCAATTATAAGGCCAAGGTATTTTTGTGTGGTCACAACTTCGATTGTAGGGCATTTGCAAGTTCCTAGTTGATGGAGGCAGTCGTGATTATGAGCAATTAATGATTTTGGAGTAGGATACCTCATATACGGAGATTTGATAATCATGAGTTTGGTTTTATTGGCATTTAACACTAGACCAACGTCATGGCACCAACGTATCATCATGTCTAAATCGGCCTGGAGAGCATTACACGCATTTGAGATATCCTTACCCGAAACGAGAAGACACGTATCATCTGCGAATTGGTAACAGGAACTGTGTTTCAGACAGTTATTCATCTCGTTGACATAAGATAAAAAGTGCAACGGGCCAAGTACTGATCCTTGGGCCGTACCTTCGGTCACATTCTTAGGGTCACTGAACGCGTTATTTAATTTAATCGTAAATGTACGATTTTGGAGGTAATTTCTACACCAATTAAGTAACGGACCCCGGATACCACAATCATCCAGTTTATGGATTAAAAGTTGATGTTGCAGCGTATCGAAGGCACGAGAAAAATCAATAAACAAGGCCAGAACACATTTTTTAAGGTTCAAATGCTCGTTTACCTCATCTGTAAACTTACATAGAAGGTCCGTAGTACTTTTACCTGCTTGAAATCCGTACTGGTTTTTGTTTATTACTTCGTGCTTGCGGTAAAAATTATGAATCTGCTCACAGATAGCTTTTTCAACTATTTTATCAATATTAGAAAGCAGAGTAATTGGTCGATAGTTGGAGTAATCATCGTGTTTGCCCTTTTTGAAAACAGGTCTCACACAGCCTATTTTGAGGTCGTCGGGATATTCTCCAGACGCAAGACTGCAGTTAATTAAATTGGCAATGGGTAAAGATATATGTTTATCAACCATTTTTAGATCAGTTACTCTAATACCGTCAGGTCCAGGAGCCTTATGTGAGTTCAGTCTCTTAATAATTTCGTTAACATTGTTCTGAGAAACTTTTTTGAATAAAACACTTGAATCCACCGGTCTCCGATAAGTTAGTGGATTGGTTAATTTTAAGCTGCATTGAGGAACAATGTCTTTAACTGCCTTTTCAAAGCTGTTTGCGAAGTTGTTAGCTATCGCTTTGGTGGTAAGGCCCTGTCCGTCAAAAGCTAACATCTGGTTAATGATTTTATAAACTTTTTTTGTATCTTCAAAGTTATTATGTATTTCATTAAGATATGAGTTAAGAAAGTTAGTATGTATTTCCTTTTGATTCTATTAGTTTATTGAGTTTATTTCTAGTTTTATTATATTCTAGTCTTATTTTAGGATCAAAAGAGCTATTTTTCCAAAGCTTAAATAAGTAGTCCCTTTTTTCACATAGTCGGGTAACATTACCATTGATCCAAGGGGCTATAGGCAGAATCCTATGATTTTTAGAATACCTAACAGACCTACTAATAGTCGCAGTTTTTATAGCTGTTAGGAACGATTTTTTTATAAATGAAAGTATATCATTTGACGAACTCATGTTATTTGTCTGTTTCCAATCTGTAATACTCACCGCATTACTAAAAATGGTATGATCAAAAGTAGTTTTTTGTGTTACTTTCTGCACGCGTCTTGTAGGTGGCGAGTCGTCAAGACACGTAAACACTATGCCCCGATGGTCAGCCAATGTAACGTCTAACACAGCTGAGTACGGATCTGATGTGGGGAACCTCGCAAATATGTGATCAATGCAAGATTTAGTGACTTTATTTTTTCTTGTTTCAATTCTAGTATAGTTTGAAATTCCGCACATTAATCCGCGCTCGCTGAGTGTTTGCAAATAAATGTCCCTGTAAGATGAAATAGTTTTTAGGTCAATGTTGGAATCGCCGATAAAAACCTCTTATTAAGAGGTTTTTATTAGTGTCGTAGTTTGAGATATACCTGCCAAGCTCCTTTACAAACAAATCCTTGTTTCTTTTTGGAGGTTTATAAATTGCACATACAACTGCATCTACGGTCGGGGTCAGTTTTAAGATACCCGTTATGTTTTTGAACATGATACTTTTATGTGGTGTTAGTGTAAACTTGAGATGGTTTTTGACATAAACAATAATACCGCCTCCCCGTTCCGCCGATCGCAATCGGTAGTACATATGTATTATAACCCGGTAAATTAAAAAGGTTAACAATCATATCTGTTACACCAACTTCGGTTAGAATAATCAAGTCTATGGGGTATTTAGAACTATGGATAACTTGTTGAAGCTTCGCAAAATTCTTTATGAGTGATCGTATATTAAAATGTAAACTTGTAAGTAATGCATGACGTTTTTTCGGTAATTGTTGAAAATAGTTATTTATATCGTTACAGTTACCAAATTCTTTAATGTTTATGGTCATAATAAAGTTTGAAGAGTAGTAAGTAATTAGGTAGGAATATTCGAACAATAGTAAACAAAGAAAATAATATATGATTAAGAGGTTTTAGAGCTATCTAATTGTTTTAGGAGTAATTCAATATCATTATTTGATCGAATATAGTAAATTTTAGTATTAGGACCTTTCCTAACAAGTACTTTACCGTCCTTACACCAAATATACTGGAAAATCTTACTAAGTTTCGCTTTGGTGTTATATAATAGAGTTTTTAAGTGCTTGGTAAGGGCCTCCCTGATGTACACTCGTTGTTCAGCTACTTCCTTCAGCGAGTTTGGTAGAATAGTTCCCACGGAGAGACATTTCTCTTTACCAGCTTCAATCCATTGTTTTTGAGCTGTCTTTGTTTTCATCTCAACAAGGATTGGACCAGGGCGGTCCTTAGAGCTGGGCAAGCGTTGTGAAGATTGAATGTCGCTCACCTTAGTATTCAGTTCTGAAGCTAGCGTTTCTAGGATTTTATCGACGTCTTTGATTGAAGCCTCCGGTAGGCCTGCAATTTCTACCATATTTGATAAAGATTTCTGTTGAAACGTTTTTATTTCTTGTTCTAGTATGATCACTCTAAGTTCGAGGTTTTTGTTCTTATTTTGTAGGTCTCGATTTTTATTTTCTAGTTCTTTCATTTTGCTATCGTGTTTTTTTAGGGTTTGGTCAATAGTACTCAGCTGCTCACCCAGGAAATCAATTGAAGTTTCGAGATTTCCAATTTCTTCCCGGAACGTTTTCTTTAACTCCCGGCTGATGTCACTGATAAGCTTCTGGGTGTCAATTTGGGTATTCAAAGAACTCATAACGACAGAGTCATCGTCATCAGCCTCTCCGTCTGGAATGAAAAAGGAAGACCTACGGGATACATTTTTCATACATTCATCGCAGCTGCACTCGATGCTCGGCGAATTGCGTATAGCATTAATCTGTTTATTAGACAGTTTGACGCAGGTTGGATCCGAATGGACAGTAATGTTGCACCTGCTACATACCAGACCCGGTGCTTTTTTGGTAATATTTTTCTTACAGTTAGCACACTTCACCAACACCATTGTGGGTAGTTCACGGGATTTGGGCGCAAAGCACGTCAAATATTATTAATTATAACTTCTTTAGCTTTTTTCTTTATATATTAATGTAAATAAAATAAAGGTTTTAAAACTAAAGATAAAAATTGTGGTATTAAAATATACACAAAACTGACAGTTGATACTTATCTATATAATATATTGATATTTATCTACAAGCTCTACAAAATAGGTCTCCCCGATCGTCTAGTACGTCTCGTGGCCTCCTACTTAAAGCATCGTACCTTTCGTTTTAGACACGAAGGCACGCTATCTTCACAGCGTACTATCAAGGCTGGAGTCCCTCAGGGCTCAGTACTTGCTCCTCTGCTGTACATCCTGTTCACCAACGACATTCCCATCCCGTCGAAAGGTGTTCAGCTCTCCCTCTTCACAGACGACACTGCTATCTACTGCAAAGGTATCTCACTACCCTTCATACGGAACAAGATTCAAAAGTCAGTCGATGACCTAGGAGCTTGGTTCACAAAATGGCGCATCGATGTGAACCCGGAGAAGAGCTCCGCCGTTCACTTCGATTATAAACGACGCCGTCTCAAAAACACTCCACCAATACGTATGCTAGGGACCCCTGTCCCCTGGCATACGACCGCCAAATATTTAGGTGTCACTCAGACACAGGGCTCACTTTCAGGCCCCACGTCAAAAGAGTAACCCATCACGCACGGTTCGATCTGAGTAGGATCAACAGTATGTTGGGCCGACACAGTAAAATGTCCCTTAGAAACAAGCGTACCCTTTATAAGGTCTGTATACGACCAGTCATGTCATACGCGGGCCCCGTTTTTGCCAACGCCAACCCTAAAATTATTAATGAACTCCAAATAGTTCAAAACCTTTTCTGTCGTCGAGCTGCGAACGCACCTTGGTACGTCCGTAATGCTGACCTTCATCGGGACCTAGAGCTCCCCACAATCCAACAATTTCTCCAAAAACTCTGAGAACTTCTTCAAAACCTTAGAGTCGCACTCAAATCATTTAATTCCTGAGGCAGCTACTTATGCAGCCCCAACCCCCCTCTCGCTATCGAGTCCGCAGGCCGAGAAACTCTCTCTCGGACCCGCCTAATTAACTAACAAACGACCCGAACTGCCTCCTGGCGGCTCAGGCCTACTCTAATTAAATTAAATTATTATATTAACTAATATTAATTTGCCTTCGTAGGCACTCCCTCAGAGGCTCGTAGCCGCCTGCGCCCTCTTTTCCCAAAAGAGGGTCGCTCACGATAAGGCACAATAAAGCTTAATCAGCCGGCTTCCTGTCCCCAATGGCGGTTTTTAGAGGGTATCACTTAGGGTCCCCGGTAGGACAGTGAGTCCCTCATAACCACGATAGACCGGCTATCGTGGTATGCGTAATGCATTTTCCGCCTCCCTACGTATAGGGTAGCCCTTTAATTGCTTCGGGCGCAAAAAAAAAATAAGTGGTTGATGTGGCTCATAGACGTCTACATCTATCCTCGTTTACGAATCAAAATTCAGATGTGTTTTCACCCGTGAGGACTAAGATGGAATGCCTCGTTTCCAGTAAAAAGGGTCTCCAGTTTTCTACAATCACCGTACGAAATACAGCAGCATAAAGCTACTATTTTACGATGGTATTCTGTGCGAGCGTGCTCCTTCCTCGGTCGAGCCGACCCATTTGTGCTACAACTGTACTACTAATGTAACAGCAGCGTGGCTCGACAATTTTTTTTTTTAATTTTAACGTGTCTAATGAATATTCACGTAATTCTATGGGACTACGTATATGAAAATATATATTCTGGAGTTGCAACACTGTTCCGGTGCACGCTTAATGTATATACCTAATCATTCATTCGGTGCTCGCCAGTGATAATACTTGTGTGTTTGTAACTCAAGGAATATTAGTTAAATACCACAAACAAATGTTTTGGTAAGTAAACAAAACTTATATGCCAAAGTTTGTATTTACCGCATGGTGATGGTGTAATAGTGACTTCTTTTTCTAAATATATTATCTGAATATAAAAGAGGTAGAGCTACGCTGCCGTTATATTACAGTTGTAGCACGAATGCGTCTACTCAACCGGGTAAGGGCCTTGCTCTCACAGAAAACGTGAAATAGCAGTGTTTCTTTTAATGGACGTAGAGAACCGGAGACTCTTGTTACTTACAAAAATCATACAATGTTAGTTTTCATCCCATTCATCCCATAGAGAAGGAATAGAGAGTACCCCTGTGCTTGCGCATACACTCGTGCACTATGATCCTGTCCTGCGCTGATGGTCAGTCTCCATTAAAACTGGCTGCAGCGACTGGAATTCTGTCTGAAATAGAGAGGCCCAAAAGTAAAAGATTTTATGACCCAATGAAGATAAGTGCATACCACGTCTTAGACTTGAGAGATGGGAGTTCGTAGGGCCAGATATCTTGCAACTTGCATTTTACGGCTTGCCTAAAATAAAGCTAAAATATATATATATATATATATATATATATATATATATATATATATATATATATATATATATATATATATATATATATATATATATATATATATATATATTAAAATCAAGCGTTCATCTCATTCAACTAAGCTGATATTCCCCATATTAGTAATGTTTATAGCATTGATTATTTACTGAAAAAAAAAAAATTGCTATTGCAATCCCGCCTTAACACTTGGCGAATATGAGGCAAAGCTATATGATGTCCATGTTCACTAGTGAAATTTTGTTAAGCTTTTGGCCATGAGAGCTTTGATAGCAAGATTTAGACACCGGTGCATTTCGCTTGTGACGCGACGACAGTGCCCCTACAGGATTTTTTTACAGAATAAGGGTACCAAACGCACACACAGTCCACCTGATGATGAATGCTATGGCCTCATTTCTAATAAAAGGGTCTCTGGTTTTCTACACTCATCATACGAAACACAGCAGTATCGAGCTACTATTTTATGCTCATATTCTGTGAGCGCATGGTCCTTCAAGCTACAGCCATAATATTCATTACAGAATTACTCTACTACGTACTAAATAAACATAACATTTTATTTTTTCTTATTTAATCAACCTTCAAAATTTAATGTTGCCTATACAACTTTCCAAAAGTGCGTGAAATCCATTTTAATAATGCTGCAAACCCTAGTTCGTGATAGGACGAAGCTGGGAAATTTCCTTATCTCGCTTCAACAAAGATAAACATTAATTAATATGGTACTAGATCCAATCGGAAAGTTTTACAATTCCTTTGCCCTACGAATTTGTTCGGATTGATACTTTCATCTTTTGCCGACAAGTCACGTTGCATTTACTGCTGTGATGCGGTCGACGTAAAGAGAGTAAGTTTAATTACACGCTGTGAGGCATCCACACTTACTCCTCAGAGGAGACAACGCATTTACAGCTTCTCTGTTCGAAGTTTCAGGTGTCCATGGAGTGTACTGGCCTCTTACCATCAGGCGGACTGTTCTTTTGTTATTTTGTACGTTTCATACGTGGTAAAGCCACGCTGCAGCTATATTATGGTTGTAGCTTGAAAGGGTCGGACCACGCTCTCACAGAACCAGCGTGAAATAGCAGCTTAATGCTTGCTGTGTTTCGTATGGTGAGTGTAGAGAACCGGAGACCCGTTTTACTCGAATCGAGGCATTCCATCTTAGTCCTCAAGGATGACAACGCGTCTGCATTTTGATTCTTAATCGAGATTAAATGTAGATGTGATTGAATGAGATGGCCACAGTATCCTTTACCATTGTGTGGACTGTGTGCCCGTTTGTCACCCTTATCTTATAGAAAGAAAATACTTTTATAAATAATGATGATATTAATAATAATGTCCTCCAGATAGAATTTCGGCCACGGTGCCTGCCTCAACGCAGGCTAGCCATCGGCGCAAGACATCCTGTCTGTATAGTTAATAATAATTGTATGCGCAAGCACATCTATTCCCTCACTCTCATAGTCCGATGGGACGGTAAACCGACATGACTCGAAAGAGATCAGGCGCAGGACCAACGGCTTTACGTGCTTTCCGAGGCACTGGGGTGAGACACCAGCAACTTTATGACTCTTTTTTTATAGAATAGGGTGACAAATGCGCACACAGTCCACCTAATGGTAAGTGGTCGTTGTGGAAAATAGAAATCTACATCTACCCTCGATTACGAATCAAAATGCAGATGCGTTGTCACCCGTGAGGACTAAGATGGAACTCCTCGCTTCCAGTAAAAAGAATCTCCGGCTTTTCACACTCACCATATGAAACACAGCAGCATCTAGCTACTATATTACGCTGGTATTCTGTGAGAGCATGGTCCTTCCCCGGTCGAGCCGACCTATTCGTGCTACAACTATACTACTAATACAATTGCGGCATGGCCCTACCACGTATATCAGTTATTGAGTTATTCTTGACGGGATAACTCAATAACTGATTTTTTTGGTTCGACCCGGGATTCGAACTCGGTACCTCATGATCACCGATCGCGTTTACAACCACTAGACCCATAAGAGAGTCAAAGATGATATTGTAGCAGCCAGACTAATCAACCCTAAACGGGAATAAATAATATATACTCTGCTGCTACCATAGCGCGGAAGGCAAGGATAAAAAACATTTATTTCCTAACTATCCCTGGCTACTGAGATACTGCGGACTGCATATAGATAATTTGACGTTCTTATAAAGAAACAAGAAGCAGCCGCAAATATCATTCAGCGCCACATCGACTTCACACGCCGCTATCGTCACGTATCCGTCGACCAATTGTGAGCCGTTTCTTCAACGCCGCAGCTCGTTACCATTGGTAAACCAAAATATTAATGTTATAATGGCCACTGCAGTCACACTTGCAACTAACTTCACACATAGCAGCTGATGCGCTGTCACTTGAGAACTAAGATGTAACGCTTCACAGCCTGTAAACCTGAACTCAGCAGTGGCAGACACTGGTACGGCAGAAATAAACGACAGATAGCAACAGGAATAAGTGCCTCCGCAAGTTATGATATCCGTGTCATCTCTGAACACTAGATCTAAGGCTGTGAGCTGTTAAAGTTAAGTCTCTGTACGTCCAAGTGCTGGTCACAGGCCTCATTTCACTTCTAAGAGGGTTTTAGGACAAGAAAATGTCTGAACTTCACTGAACTTCACGTGTCCGAAATTATTTTCTTATTTCACATACCAATTAAATTTACAGCCTATATACGTCCCACCGCTGGGCACAGGTCTCCCCTCATTTATGAGAGTGTTTTAGGGCAAGGAAACCCCTTCGTGGTTGGCGAACTTCACATGTCTTCGAAATATCTTTTTTTCTTATTTCGCAGACATGCAGGTTTCCTAACGATGTTTCTCCACCGCCGAGCACGAGGTAAATCAGTATTTAAAATTGCAATTAACAATAAGACGTGGTGCTTGCGGGGATTGAACCCAGGTTCCTCGCGTACTATTAAAATGTATAGCGAGCGATAACCCACGGCTCTGTGAGGTGTAACCAACTTTAAACAAATAGGAAGGTTACAGATGAGTTGTCAGCTATGTGGTTTAAGATGGAATGCCTAATCCTGTAATAACATTGGTTATTTATACCTGTTTAAACTGAATTATAGCAGTGTAAGGATAACGGCCTGGTGAGAGAAGTAGACAAGACGGTGGTACACTAGCCCAGACGGACTCCTTTACAGAAAATCTACCACCTAGATGTAGACGAATTTTACGATTACTTTGCCCTTTGCCCTTGAGCCTGTGACCCTGCGAAGTGAAAAGATCAAAGATACCTACTAAATTTATTGTATTATTGCCGATCGTAAAGTAGGGTGGATATGATTTAAATTTAAAAACATTTTAATTAATTTATTTATTTAATATAAAATTATTGTGTTTGTTTTTTGTATAATATGAGTGCCATAGGCATTTACTCCGTTCACATGTTACACGCTATTTTTTTCAGATGGCAAAAAGGGTCATCCAGTACTTTCTTTCGTTACAGATAACACAATGATCATCATCTATTTATTATGGTCTTTTGGTAAGTTTTATTATTTTGTTGTATGTAAAGAACAGATTTTACCGTATATATATATATATATATATATATATATATATATATATATATATATATATATATATATATATATATATATATATATATATATATATATATATATATATATACTTGCACTGTCTACAAGTGGTGAAATTAAAAATTTTGTACAACTGACTTCAATATAAATAAAATGAGAACATCATAATGTAGTCGACGTCAATTAAATACGCATTATGAAGGATAACTCTAAAAATACTAGTCAGATCTTGATCAAATTTGTATGTCCCACACATGAGAAGCATGAGCTTCCAAATAAGTGTCACCAAAATCGGTTCACCTAGAAGAAAGTTCTAAAGCAACACACTTAAAAAAAAACATAGTCAAATTGAGTTCCTCCAGATTTATGAATTCGGTAAAAAAAGCCAATGCAAACCCGACTAGTACTGGGTCGTTCCAGTTTTTTGTAAGACGAAACGAAATCGTTTTTTTGAAATGAGAAACAGTTCTGAGAAACAGTTTTTCAAAGAAAAATCGCGCCAGTGTACGTAAAGACTTCACCATAATATGTTTGTTCACAAAATAATAAAGCAAACTTCTCTTCATACTTTTCCCAGGCTTAGGATTGGCTGATAAATGTTACGGGCGTATTTAAAAGTTCATTTTATATACACGTTTTCGTTATTTACACCATCTATAATATTAGAACAAAAGATGTTTACAAATTAAATCGGTTTTATCGATATATTACAAAACTACTAAACAATTAATATATAGAATATATCACATAAAACACTTTTCGCGCGTAAACATACAGTCATTTTTTGCAAATTCGAAATTAGCTAACACAGTAAGCGTAGACAAGCATTACTTGACGACAATTACTGAAACTGATTTAAATTTTAAAACAAAAAACCTACGTTTGCATAATGATTTCTTAAATTTACGCGAACACTACACATTGAATAAAACTATTATTTACGGATTTTATCGCGTTTAATTACATTAATTTATTTTTATTATTATCCCGACGTTTCGGGTGCTTTACAGCGCCCATGGTCACGGGGGGGACTGAGATGTTTGACGTCCCAATGTCATAGTTATTCCGGCTACCTTCAGTTTTTTAATATTAATTTTTGGTCCGATTTACGCAAAACGAGCTTATAGTATCATGAAGTCTTGCAGTGGTATGCTTGGGTTTGGGTTTAATTTTGTTAATTATAGGATCCCAAGCAGATGGTAGCACCCAACCATCTTCTCTCTTGAAATTTGGATGTTTTTTAATTTCAATAGCCTCGCGTATCATCCTTGGTAGGAATCGGTGTTCTTTTGCGAGAATTTGTGGTTTATCAAATCTAATGTAATGGTGGGGACGATCTTGAACATGTTCGCAGACTGCAGACTTCCCGGAGCGTCGGTGCTTCACATCAGCTATATGTTCCTTCACGCGGGTTTTTATAGATCTCTTTGTTTGACCTATGTAAGAGAGACCACATTCACAATCTAGCTTGTACACACCTGCATCTTGTAGAGGAATATTACATTTGATGGATGGTAAAAATTGACTAATCTTCTTCAGCGGCTTGTAGTATGTCTTAATGGACGCTCGCTTCAAGATGTAGCCAATCTTGTCCGTGACTCCTCTAACATATGGTAATAGAGCAGGCGCGCGCTCGACTGTGGCCGGCTTCACTCGTTCACTGTGACGTAGGCGCGGGACCCGAAGCTTGTTGTCTTGTAATACTTGCTTGACATGCTGAAGCTCCGCAGCCAGATGTTTTCTGTCACAGATCCCTCGTGCTCTCTGAAACAAAGATTTACCCACGGTAGCTAACTGTGAAGGATGATGGTGAGATTCACCATTTAGATATCGGTTGGTATGGGTCTTTTTCCTATACACAGTCACAACACAGTACAACATCTGGCTGCGGAGCTTCAGCATATCAAGCAAGTATTACAAGACAACAAGCTTCGGGTCCCGCGCCTACGTCACAGTGAACGAGTGAAGCCGGCCACAGTCGAGCGCGCGCCTGCTCTATTACCATATGTTAGAGGAGTCACGGACAAGATTGGCTACATCTTGAAGCGAGCGTCCATTAAGACATACTACAAGCCGCTGAAGAAGATTAGTCAATTTTTACCATCCATCAAATGTAATATTCCTCTACAAGATGCAGGTGTGTACAAGCTAGATTGTGAATGTGGTCTCTCTTACATAGGTCAAACAAAGAGATCTATAAAAACCCGCGTGAAGGAACATATAGCTGATGTGAAGCACCGACGCTTCGGAAAGTCTGCAGTCTGCGAACATGTTCAAGATCGTCCCCACCATTACATTAGATTTGATAAACCACAAATTCTCGCAAAAGAACACCGATTCCTACCAAGGATGATACGCGAGGCTATTGAAATTAAAAAACATCCAAATTTCAATAGAGAAGATGGTTGGGTGCTACCATCTGCTTGGGATCCTATAATTAACAAAATTAAACCCAAACCCAAGCATACCACTGCAAGACTTCATGATACTATAAGCTCGTTTTGCGTAAATCGGACCAAAAATTAATATTAAAAAACTGAAGGTAGCCGGAATAACTATGACATTGGGACGTCAAACATCTCAGTCCCCCCCGTGACCATGGGCGCTGTAAAGCACCCGAAACGTCGGGATAATAATAAAAATAAATTAATGTAATTAAACGCGATAAAATCCGTAAATAATAGTTTTATTCAACCTACGTTTGGCCAAACTGACCTTCACAAACAGTAACATAAGAAAAAATAAGAGAAAGCCGAAAATACCGTTTTTTCTCGGTCCGTTCGTTTTTGTTCTACTGTCTACAACCAAATTTGAATTGTGTGAAGATATAAATAAGATTTATTTTAGCTTTAATCGTAACGTCAAATCAAAAGTAGTTACTGTAACTGTTTTCTATTTATACGACAATAGTTCATAAAGCAATAGTAATAGAGTCTTAACTTAGATCCAACCTATGAACCTACCAAACGAGCATGTAGTTTGTAAACGTTTTGCGATTGAGACAGTTCCGAGAATGAAATGTAGAACTGTATTCATTTCGTTCGTTTTTAAACTTAATGTTGGATCTTCGAGAAACTGTTCATTCGTTTTTCTTTGACAAACCGTTTTTTAAAAGTGTTTCTGAATAAAACGCCCAGTACTAAACCCGACAAAATCGGTACGCTCCTTTTTCATTCATTGTCATAGAAGTAGATTTATGTTTAATGGTGTCAATTCACAATTGACAGCTCCGTAACGCAGTTGCTGAGCAAGAGTCGCGGGTTCGAATCCCGCACAGAACACGTATTTGTATGGGCTACAAATTGTTTCGGGTCTGGATGTTGTATGTATATCAAGAAATACATGAATGAAAATAACTCCTGTCAATGATCGCCACCACGCTTCTATTAAAAAAATCACAATGTGTTTTCTACTGGTTATTCCGAGGACAGAGGTATTATCCGAACCAGTGCAATGGTAAATAAAAAATTACTTTCAATAAGTATAATTTTACAATCAGCCGTGAAATCAACCGTGCAAAGCCAGGACCAATCGCTAGTATTACATATTAGCTTTCTACACTCCATCTCCATATAAACTTTAACCACGCCAAACATCACACTCATTCATGCATACAATATGCTCAAAAAGGAGTATCCTTCACGTATTAACATTTAGATAAATATTCCAGGTCTCGCAGCGGTGGCTGCTGCGCCAAATGGCCTCCAGGTGTTGTTCCCCGAGCTGCACCGGCAGTACAGTTTCGTGGTGAAAACCAACTCATCATCGGGTATCCTGGCGCCGAGGGAAGGGAACACGTTTTGGACTCTAGAAGGAAGACTGTTGGTTACTGTCTACGATAACTACACCAAAGTGAGATTCAAGTTGGACGATTTGAAGGTGCGTAAAAAAAAGTAGTAGAAAATAGTTTTTATACAATAGACGAATATTTAAATTCATACAAATAAATATAATTGAAGTATCCATTTGCAATGTCAAAATAAAAGCTTTTTCAAAATACATATGAACGTATATAGGGCAGTTATAAAAAAAAAACAATTTTTCAAAATTTAGTCTGTTTGTCTGTTTATTCGGGCTAATCTAATAAACGGTTGGACCGATTTTGATGGGATTTTCACTGTCAGATAGCTGATGTTATAAGAAGTGACTTCTGCTACTTTTAATTAGGGTGCTGCGCTAATAAAATTAAAACCTATGAAATCGAGTTGTTATAAATTAATTAGACGTGGACGAAGTCGCGAACAGCTAACGTAACAGCAGTTCTTCTTTACTGGATGACTTTTTTACCGTCTGGAGGTCTATGGCGCTGATATTTTACAAAAATAAAAACAAAAATTTTGAATTAAATAAATAAATTAAAATCTATCGAAATTCAAATGATATGCACCCTACTTTACGAATGGCAATAAAACAATAAATTTAGTAGGCATCTTTGACCCTTCTTATATTTACGCGAACGCTACATATTTAAATAATACTAGTTTTTACGGATTTTATCGCGTATATTTACAGCACCCATGGTCTCCCCCTTGACCATGGGTGCTGTAAAGTGCTCGAAAAGTTAAATACGTGATAAATTTTTTAAAAACGAGTATTATTTAAATCATTGACCTTGTCAATTTGCTGGGTCACAGGCTTAAGGCATAAGGGCAAAGTAATTATTCAAAAAAAGCTTTCAAACGTTTAATTAAAAAAATTTGTTATAATTTTTCGTAAAATATCGGTGCCATAGGCTTCTACTCCGTTCACTTACACCCTATTTTTCCAGACGGTAAATAAACCGGCCAAGAGCATGTCGGGCTACGCTCAGTGTAGGGTTCCGTAGTTTCCCGTCCGTCGCAATAAGTGTTCCCACTTATGAGTTGATTGTTGAGTGTTGACACTTATGATGTGATTTTCCTAGAAAGTCCTTATAAAGTTCTACTTTTCAGATTTTTTTCATATTTTCTAAACTTATGGTTCAAAAGTTAGAGGGGGGGGGGGACACATTGTTTTTACTCTTGGAGCGAGCGGAAAATGATTTTAGTAAACCCCTATTTATTTTTAAATACCTTTCCAACGATATATCACACGTTAGGGTTGAAATTAAAAAAAAATAACTTCCCACTTTACATATAGGGGGGCTACCCAAATAAAACATTTTTTCCAACTTTTATTTTACCACTTTGTCGGCGTGATTGATACACATATTGGTACCAAATTTCAGCTTTCTAGTTCTAACGGTCACAAAGATTAAGCGAGGACGGACAGACGGACAGACAGACATGGCGATACTATAAGGGTTCCTAGTTGACTACGGAACCCTAATAAGGTTATCCAGTATAATAATTAAAAAGAATTATAAGCCATCCGTAAGTTACACTAGGATTTATCCAGTATCGTGGAGGTAGTTTACAAACATAAATTTGACAAGGACAAACATCCAAACCCGGAACAATTACTTGTAGGCCATACAAATACTTGTGCCGTGCGGGATTCGAACCCGCGGCCCTTAGCGCTGCAACTCATTGGTAAGCCACAGCTCCACGGAGCCGTTAATACGTATGTAAATCTATGAATTTCCTATAAAGCCTCCACTATATAGGAAAAAAATCTAAAGTGAGGATAACGTTTCAAAAAAATATGTTAAAAGTGACCTCAAAGAACTATTCAAAAAATTATAGAACAAATCACATTCTGAAATCGGAGATTTTTTTCTTCTACACGCTATATCTTAACACTAACTTTAGAATGTAAAAATTATTATATTCTTTTTTATCGACTTTTAAAAGGAGGAGGTATTTAATTCGACCGTATGTTTGTATCCCTAGAGGCGAATGCTACACTCGTGATATTTTATTAGATATTTTATATTAATTTATTGAACGTGCAGTATCAAGTATTGATGGATCGCGATACGGATCACAGAATTTCTAGATTTCCAAAAATCCATATCGCGATCCAAGGATCGTGATAAATAATTCGCGTGTAGTGTTGCTGCGATACGGGTTGCGTCAGTCTGATCTGGAGAAGCGATGGAAGAGGACGACTTTTGTAGCGGTGCGGGCGAAATCGCAAACGAAAGCAGGAATCCTGTTTCGACAGGACCATCTACAATCCATCAAAAATATTAACAGGTTATTCTATTATGTCTGGAAACAACACCCATATTATGGGACACATCGTGTGATAGTTTTAAAAACAATTGTAAGTGCATGAAGGCACTGAAGTTACTACCAATTTATAAAAAAATAATAAACGAGGCCTTAATAGAAGATGTTAGAAAAAAAATCAATAAAATCTACACTCTCCTTTTTAATATTATTGCCATAATGATAGCTAAAGAAGCTTTAAGCAAGCTTTCATATGTGGTAGAGCCATGCTGCAGTTATATTAGTAGTATACTTGTAGCGCTAATGGGTCAGCTCGCCCGGGGAAGGACCACAATCTCCCAGAATACCAGCGTAAAATAGTAGCTTAATGAATTAATAAACACAGCAGTGTTGCGTATGGTGAGTGTTGAGAAACGTGACTCTTTTTACTAGAAACGAGGCATTCCATCTTAGTCCTCACGGGTGACAACGCATCTACATTCTGATCCGTAATCGAGGATATATGGAGATATCTATTGGCCACAGCAACCACTTATCATCAGGTGGACTGTGTGATCGTTTGTCACCCCATCCTATTAAGAAAAAGCTTTTTCTACATTTAAGTCCATTTTAGATATGTCTGCACTGAACAGTTTTGTGCCCAATGCTGACGTGATCCGTAATGATCGTGTAGAGTGTGTCGATATGGATCGCGATACGTCATTCCAGATCGCGTCCCAGATCGTGATAAATATCACGCGTGTAGCATTTGCCAGAGATATAGCTATATACCGTAATATAATTATATGACAGCGGTTCCCATCTTATTACACTAACCTAGTAAAACAATTATAATTGTAAACTGAATGTACAGGAGCACACTCGTGTAGAAAATGTTCATGTTATTTGTTATATTTCAATTAATGTAAGAATGAAAAACATATTCAGGACCAAAGAGATAAATCTGTGGGCAACTTAAAAAGAGCTGCTGAAAAAATAAAAATAAAAGAGTTCTCCAACTAATTCTGCGACACTGACACTGCATCTTCAGTTCGTGTTGTATTTTTTTCATGTTAATTTTCTTACAGTAGGTTTAAGGTGTGGTTGGGTAGCCGTTAAGCCACCCTAAAGCATTATATTTTAATTTTATTCATTATAATGATATAAAATCTAACATCTAAAGAATTGAACGTTTTAATAAATTTTTAATGTTTAATTAAAATAATTCAAAATGTATAAGTCAAAATTAGTTTTAACACAATAAACCATAAAGCTCATATTGAAAAAAATTGTAAGAAAATAGCTAGCGGTAATTACGCATCATTTAAGCTAAAGCCATTAATAGATAAAAAGACAATAATATATGTGTACTATGCCTTCATTCATTCTGTAATAAGATATTCCATTACTATTTGGGGTAATGCTCCGGATGTTATAAAAGTTTTAAAATGTCAAAAACAATCTATAAGAATAATCAATGGTCTAAAAAAAAGTAGCCCGGTAAGAAAACATTTTAAGAACGACCAAATAATGACAGTGGTTTCGCTTTATATATATAATAGTTTATTAGAGGTACATGACGATAAAGAAATACCGAAAAAGAAAGACATAAATCAGCACAATCTACGTAATAATGAAAAACGTGTTCTACCCATGAATAGATTAGTGAAAGTAAAAAAAACAGGGGCGTTACTCAAAAGTATTGATGTATAACAAATTACCAAATAGTTTAACCAGCTTACACTATAGCAAATTTAAATGGAAACTTAAATATTGTTACGAACTTGAGGTTCGTGACAATAAAAATTGGCGATAAAATTACCTAAATTAACACTTTAATTTACTTTATACAAATTAAAGTTAAGAACACTAATAATTAAACACACTAATTCACTTAATTCCGCTCCGAAGCTTCGCTTGTGTCGCCGAGTTAAACTCTGTCTCGATCGCATCTTGCATTTATTTAAATTAGCAAAATATCCGGAATGTTCAAGTAAACACGCGCAAGGTACCGAGAATTCGAGTATAGATTTTCTAGAAACTTAGTTCTTCGGGTGGCGCTGTCGGTCGAAAGACGTGTGATGTCATTTACTGCAACGCTCCCCTCGCTCTCGTTCCTGACACTAGATGGCGCTAGTTGACTGATTCGAGCGCGGCGTAACACTGCCCCCTCCTAAGACATGCTCGTCCTGAGCATTATCGGCCCCATAGTAACGCGCCAAGCGATCCACTTGGACGATCTTAGGAGTCCCTCTTACGCCTTTCTGTAACGGCTCCGCAATGTCAAGGGATGTCCTATCCCGTGGTGAACCAACATTGTACAATTTCGACGCCCCTCTACTCCGTGCCTGAGGTCCCCTCACAGCCGCACAACTTGTACATGTACGACACCAATCTTCGACATCGTCACGATAATGGACCCAGTAAAACTGTTCTCGGACCTTCAGTAGAGTTCGTTTACCTCCCAGATGGACTCTTGAACGACCATTATGGCACAGCTGTAGAACATTCGGCACTTTAGCTTTAGGGACAACCATTTTTAAACGACAGCTGTCTCCTCCACCATTGTCCCATTTACGGCACAGGACTCCATCCTGAAGCAGCAAGCTGTCCCATTGGGCCCAATAGCTTTCCGTGGTTGAACTCATCGCTGAGACGTCCCTCCACTTAGGCTTGGTAGCACGGGCCTTCATCCATCCCAGAATCGGCTTGATGTCCGGATCTTCCTGCTGTGCATGTCGTAGGCTGTCCCTCCACCCGTTGCTGAGGTAGTCTGTCCTGAGCATCCTCACGGATACCACTTCCTTACTCTCTTGCCTACCCCAATGGTTGCAATCTTCAGGAAAAGGTCTTCTTGACAATGCATCTGCGTTGCCGTGAGATTTCCCGCTGCAGTGTCTGATAGGAAAGTCGTATTCCTGCTGCTGCTGGGCGGTGCTGTTAGCCGCACTTCCTTTCTGAGACCGTTCACCTTCCCTTCCTAGGGTGTGCTTAGGGCAGCTGGACCGAAGATGGCCCCTTACCCCACAGCCATAGCACCTAGGGCTGTATCTTTTATTGTGGTCGCGAACCGTAACTGCTGTAACCTCCCTAGCGTGAGGTGAACGATGATCCTGTCGCCGCCAGGCAGTGCTGTTAGCTGCACTACCCTCTCGAGATCGATCAACTCTCCTTTCCACGGTTCGCTTAGGGCAGCTGGATCGAAGATGGCCCTTTTCCCCACAGCCATAGCACCTAGGGCTGTTGCGGTCGCGAACTATAGCTGCTGCAACCTCCCTGACGCGATGGGAACGGTGATCCCGCCGCACGGCTTCCACTTCCAGTGCATGGGCCAAGGCGTCCTTAAGCGTCTCGTGGTGCCCGAGCCTCACAGCAGCTCTGACTTCCAGGTCGCGGATGCCGTCGATGAATGTCTGCACCAGGTTCCCTTCAATGAGCGCAGGTACAGACCGGTATGCTTTTCGAACCATCTTCTCCACCTCAAGGGCCCACTGCTGCAGGTTTTCATTGCTGCGTTGCACGCGATCTTTAAACTGCGCGCGAAAGACGTGTTCCAGGTGAGCGTCACCATATCTCGCCTCCAAGGCCTCAAGAAGCTGCTCATAGGTCACTTTCTTACCGAGAGCTTCCAACACAGTTAAGGCTTGGTCGCGCAGGCCTAGGGTGAGTGCAGTCATGGCTTGGCTTTATTCCAGCCGTTCGCCTCCATGACGGCCTCGAACTGGATTTTGTAGGCCGACCAGGAAGAGGTCCCGTCGAACGGCGGCACTTTGAATCCACGTAGCGAAGGTGCTGCAGCTACTACGGGAGCTGTAGTTCCATCCCCAAGTTTGAGATCATCCAGCGTTTTCTTCACGTCAGCCACCACGTAATCAACCCGATTGTTCACATGGTTGATTCGGGTTTCGTGTTCTTCGATTCGGGTTTCAGCTTCCGACAGGCGGTTGTCGTGTTGAGCAACCCTATCCTTCACCTGCCTTATCTCTTTCCCAAAGGTAGCGTGAAGGTCCTTCGTGAGGAGCATCTGTTTTTCCGACCGACGAGCCTGTTCCGCCTGCTGACGGGCCTGTTCCTCCTGTCCGCTCTGCAGCTGCTCTTTCAACTGGCGTGCCTGTTCCGTCTGCTGGCGAGCCTGTTCCTCCTGTCGGCGAGCCTGTTCCTCCTGTCGGCGAGCCTGTTCCTCCTGTCGGCGAGCCTGCTCCTGCAGCATCACCATCAGAGCACCTAAGTCAGGTACCACAGACGTAGAAGCTGCTGACGGACCGGCTTCCATAGCCGGCGGCTGGCCCTCAGACATCTGCGGCGTTGCACCACCAAATCTCCTCTGGTCCGTCTCCTGCTGGCGTTGACTTCGGGTACGGACACCCTCCGTTTCCTCCTTAGGTAAAATCGGCATGATTTTATCCCACTTCTGACACCAATTGTTACGAGCTTGAGGTTCGTGACAATAAAAATTGCCGATAAAATTACCTAAATTAACACTTTAATTTACTTTATACAAATTAAAGTTAAGAACACTAATAATTAAACACTATAATTCACTTAATTCCGCTCCGAAGCTTCGCTTTTGTCGCCGAGTTAAACTCTGTCTCGATCGCATCTTGCGCCACCTATTTATTTAAATTAGCAAAATATCCGGAATGTTCAAGTAAACACGCGCAAGGTACCAAGAATTCGAGTATAGATTTTCTAGAAACTTAGTTCTTCGGGTGGCGCTGTCGGTCGAAAGACGTGTGATGTCATTTACTGCAACGCTCCCCTCGCTCTAGTTCCTGACACTAGATGGCGCTAGTTGACTGACTCGAGCGCGGCGTATTAATATTTTTTTGAGGACAACCCATTTTACAAATTAAGCGAATACATGTCAATGCAACTCATGGAATCATAATTCTTGTGTAACGTACAAACAAAATAAATTACCTAATTCTATGACGTAAAGCGTCAATGTAACTAAATTAAGATACAATAATATAATTTAATCTTATAAATTTATAAAAACTTTTGTAACCAATGACTTGCCTGTAACGATTGTTAATGTTATAATAAGGTCAATAAATATTTCTGATTTCTGATTTCTAGGTCAATAAAATATATTATGAGTACTAGATCATGCTCATGTCATAGTGTTATTCTGGTATATAGCTGTAGCCCTAGGGATATAACTATATCACAGCTTCAACCTTCTTACTGCGACACATATGTACGTACACACATAATTATAGGCCAAGCTAATATAAAGCGTGTTAAAAATAAAAATACTTCTGTTTACGAAGATGGAGCTCCTTGATACAACTCATAATCCTTAGGAATGATATCATGGGTCGCTGCATCCATATTATCTTTACTTCGTTAAACGTCTAATATTCATAGCTGATCTTGAATAAAGGTGTGTCAAAAAAAGAAAAGTATGGCTAAACAGCGGTTACACGTCCTATCATTAAAAGTGCACCTCACTACTATTCGAGGATAGCACTCTAATCTCAGCGCAAACCATGACCACGTTGAGACTGAAAAGGCGCACCTACTTTTCTTAACGGCGACCTAAATTGGATGTCCATTGTACTTTGACTATCCCGGATTCTCCCTGGAGCACCAATTCCATCTACGTGCTGGTGTCTCTGTATACGTTCCCAATGACATCTGCTTCAAGCATTTCCGCCACCTTGAAGACCCCACTTTTTCGACAATCTGGGTAATGGTAGAAACAGCTATTGAAAAAATTCTTTATGCCTGTGTCTATCGATCGCACAGCGGTGACCAGGAAACAAGACGATTGTTTGGTCAGCTCATTGAGGCTGCTGATGTGGCTCTTAGTCGGTATCCTACTGCACAGGCGGTCTTTATGTGGGACTTTTACTCCTGTCACCAAGACTGGCTGTACCCGTACAAAAAGACCCACGATGCTGGAAGAGAAGCGTGGAATATTGCCCTGACGCTAGATCTTTCTCAGCTGGTAAAGGAAGCGACTAGGGTACCCGATGTAGACGGTTACAGAGCCAATTGTGGACCTTCTGCTGACTACCGAATCAGATAGGAATGAAATACAGGTTATCTCCCCTTTGGGTATCATCTGACCACTATCTGGTGAAATCTGTATCGTCATATTCTCCACCCGAGTCCTGATTACGAGTCTCAAGTTGTTCGACAAATATGGTGGTACAAATCAGCTGATTGGAATGAGACGCGACACTTTTTATATGACCAATATGTCAGAGGACCACAAATAAGGAGCGCAAAATCTTGCGATTTCTAGACGTAAATAAAGTGGTTCAGATGGTATACCAGCTATATTTCTAAAGGCTTGTGTACCTGAGTTGTCTCCTGTGTTGACACGCTTGTCCCATTGTTGACACACTTGTCCCATCTCTCATTTAGGACTGGAATAGTGCCAAAATCGTGGAAGCTGGCCAATGTGCAGCCTGTTCCAAAAAAAAGGCAGTCGTGCCGACCCTGCCAATTATCGGCCAATCTCAATTACCTTATACTCTGCAAGATTATGGAGCTTGTATTGAACGCCCGATTAATGGCATACTTAGAACAGAATGACTCCATAGCGACCGGCAATACGGGTTTCGCCGAAATCGGTCGGCTGGGGACTTTCTAGCGTATGCCACACAGGTATGGGGCGAGGCACTTGAGAACAGTGGGGAAGCTGCTGCTTCTCTTGATTTCTCAAAGGCCTTTGAAAGAGTATGGCACCTAGCCTTACTGGCTGAGTTTCTAGCGTACGGCTTATCCCGTGATCTGATTGACTGGGTAAAGGACTTTCTAAGTGAACGGTTTCTCCGGGTCGTCGTCGATGGCTGCTCATCCGATCCAGTGACAACTAACGCCGGTGTTCCTCAGGGGTCCTTTCTCCCCGCAATTCTCTTCCTGCTGTATATTAATGATTTGCTTATGCCCGATATCTGTGGGTACGCAGACGACAACACAGTTGTAGAAAGATACCAACCAAGTCCTCGGGCCAATCTGGATCAAATCCAGTCCGAAAGAGAAGCTGTGGTAGAGCGTGTGAATCCCACAATATAATATCCCACAATTATCACACACAACGCCATCTAGTCCCAAGCTAAGCAGAGCTTGTGTTATGGGTACTAGACAACTGATAAACATACTTATATATTTCTAAATACATAAATATTATAGATAAATTACACCCAGACACAGAACAAATGATCGTGCTCATCACACAAACATTTGTCCTGGGTGGGAATCGAACCCACGGCCTCCGGCATAGCAGTCAGGGTTACTAACCACTAGACCAACAGGCCAGTCAAATCTCACACTACAGGCAGTCTCCAAATGGGGCGATGCTAATCTTGTGAAATTCAAAGCCTCCAAAACACAAGCGTGTCTCTTCACTGCAAAAATTAGCCAGCTCACCTTGGCTCCTTCTTTCTGAAATGTATTACTGGAATACATCGACCGCCTCCATTTCAGTTGAGAAATCCTCAAATCTGAACTTTGGGTGGTTCATTAAGTCCAAGGCCATGGCCAAAGCAGTAAGGAAGCTAGGAGTCCTTGCAAAGGAAACTTTACGCCGGGACAGATGCTTACTTTATATAAAGCGCAAGTCCACTCGTGTATGGAGTATTGCTCCTATATATGGGCTGGTGCTCCAAAATGCCACTTAGCAGCTTTCAACTCAATGGAAAGGCGTGCTAAGAGGCTTATCGTTGACCCGAATTCGGTTAAAACCAATATTACCTGTCTCGAACACAGGCGCAAAGTAGCCAGCCTTTCGGTCTTCTACAGGATACATTTCGGAGAGTGTGCGCAGCAAATGCATAATTTGATTCCTCCCTCTCCCTTCTACCATCGGATCACCAGACGTTCGGCCAGTCTCCACCTTTTCGTAGTTGACTTACCACGCATTCAAACCAAACGGTTTGCTACGTCGTTCGTCATGCGCACAGCAAAGGAGTGTAATGAGTTGTCAGCATCTGTCTTTCCATTCGATTACAATGTGAGTGTCTTCAAGGCAAGAGTATAAAGGTTTCTGCTAAGTCAGTGCACTTTACCGATGTTCTAGACTTAATTTTGGTCACGGGGGCCAGTCTCAACATAAATGGGAAGAAAAGTCGGAATTGGGCTCTAAAAAGCTTGGCGTGCTCTGCAGAGCGGGACAGTATTTCATGCCGGCACACCGCCTGCAACTTTACAAGGCGCAGGTTCGGCCTCACATGGAATGTTGTTTTCATCTCTGCACCGGAGCACCTCAGTGACAGTCCTTCCACTTGATCGTATCCAGCACAGAGCGTTTCGACACGTCGACGACCGAATTATTTCTGATCTGCTTGACTAACTCGTGATACCATCCGTACCATCTGGATGACTGGCGGTCCACCACGTGAACAAGAAGTTTCTTCCCCGCACAACTTTCTTGTGCAATAGACTACCACCAGCAAATTTTACGGATCGATACGACTTAGGAACTTTCAAGAAAAAAAACCTGCTCATTTTAAAAAGGCCAGCAGAGCATTTGAAATTGTAATGGTTGTTCATGGGCGGCGGTATTCAATTGAAATCATGTGAGACGCATGCTCTCTAGCAAATTTCTCAAGATGGGATTATAGTGTACGAGGATGCGTGCACATGCACACTCTTCATTCCCTCACTCATATAGTCCAATGGGACGGCAATTCGAGACGACCGGTGAGTGATTAAGCGCAGGACCGTTGATTTAACTTTGCTTTCGAGGCACGGGGGTGAAACACCGCCAACTTCCTGACTCCAGACTGCTAGTGAGAATTTCTTGATAGGAAATCGCTTAATAACCAATGTTTCTCTTGGCCCGACCTGAGATTCGAACTCGGGACTTCGAGTTTCAGCAGTCGCGTTTTTGGCAATATTAGTCCATAGTCGCCTGCATGTGCGAAATGACTAATGTAGTCGTACATAATCTCTTAATTATCTTAGTATATATAAATTACGTGTCACGTTGTTTATCCGCGATGGACTCCTAAACTACTTAACTGATTTTAATCAAATTTGCTCACCGTGTGCAGTTTGGTCCAACTTGAGAGATAAGATAAGAGTTTTTTTTTGACCATGAGTGACCCACAATTTTTTTTTTCGAATTTAAGAATTTTTAATGGGACATGACAGGGTCGTCGAAAAGGGCAGAACAACGTCTGCCTGGCAAGCTAGTGTATATGTATATTATAGATTCTATTTCGAAGTATTTAGACATATTTTTTTATAGAATAAGCGTGATAAACAAGCATACAATCTATCTGATGGTGAATGCTGTGGCCCATAGACATCTACATTGGTTCTTGATTAAAAATCAAAATGTAAATGTGATGCCACACCTGAGGACTAAGATGGAACGCCTGGTTTCCAGTAAAAAGGTCACCCGTTCTCTAGATATTCACCATATGAAACACACCCGCGTTAAGCTGCTATTTTACGTTCGTATTCTGTGTGAGCGTGGTTCTCCGGTCGCACCGACCCATTCTTGTTACAAAGCTGCAGCATGGCTCTACCATATATAGTGGTGTGGTGGCATTGGCTTGGCACAAACGAAACGCACTGAAGCCTAAAATCGCGTTACCAAAGTTCCGAACTGCCACGCTATATGTAGAACAGCTCCGAAATAACATACAAAGCATCGGCCGCTCCCCGGGACGAACACCTCGTCCGGTAGGAAATCTCCCCATTTTCTTCCAAGGCCAAAATAGTTGCCTCGACGTGATGTGAACACGCAACCACACAACTTGCGGAAACTACCATTTCATGCATTTGTCATTATTATCAAGATTCCCTACCATCCGCTCAAGATTCCATACCAGTAATCAGACCCTGCAAGCTATTATTTAGATTTAATCTATGCTTTACTATGTTCCTTCAACCTACTCTCTCTCTCTCTCTGCTCTGAACCTTACTGCTCGCTTGTGCTTCACGGCACTCTCGCGGATTACTTGCATTCTTCTCGAGTCACCGCAGACTACAAGGCAATCCCTGAATATGTGATGTGTGACAGCGCCCCTCAGTATATCTATAATAATGTATGGATTTTGTTACAGACATCTTACCAATCCGAAGAGGCGGCGAGCTTTTTAAAGAAGACTTGGGAAGCGGAATATCAGGTGAAAATATTCAAACCTTAAGATTTTTTACTTAACATATTAAAAAACCGTGTGCTGGAGATGTAAGAAAATCCACTACCTCATATGATTCCGTGGATATCGTAAGACGCGACAAAGGGAAACAAATCAGGAGATGGGGAGCGGCGTCTTCCTAATAACAACTTGAAGAAAAAACTGCGGTTGCTAAACCGCTTGCCAAGCGTGGCAGCTAGAGATGAAACGGATATCCAGTAACTATCCGGTATTCGGCCTATCCGGCCTAAAGTTACTATCCGGCCGGATACCTGATAACAAACAGCTATCCGATTAGATACCGGAAAAAAAACACACAATATATCAAATTTAGTCAAGTACTTCATTTATGGCACTTAAATAAAATCAGCAATCACAAAATTTTCATTTTAAATCTTTCAAAATTAGTATTCGTACTACGCTAAGGCACAGAATAAATAATGGTACTACATAGCTAACTTCGGGTCTTTCGCAGTACACGCTGCTGCAGGGTGCTGAAAGATAGATGTTGGCAAACATTGATAAATTTGGGTATTGTGTAGCAAAACCCGCCCACCAAATATAAGGGTCACGATCGCCAACAGTTTGCACTGACTTTACTTTTCGCTTCTTGCGATGCACCAAACGGCAAAGTTTGGCGGAATATTTGGCGACCAGATAACCGGCTATCCGGCGATAAGACTGGCCGAATATCCGGTATCCGGTATCCAGTTATCCGTTTCTGTACTGGTTCTCTCTGGTTCGAAAAATCTTCTGGCCCGGGAAGAACCAGTAAGAAACCAGCGAGACATTTTTTATAAGTACTTATAATATTTACCCATAGCAAGTGATGTGCGAAAGCGTTCACGTGGTCCTGCCAATACGCGTTGGAGGTGGAACATCATGGGTTTTCGCCGCGAGTGTGATATAACCGATCCCGGTCCCGTGAGGTGGGTGTGCATAGGCATTTCCCGATGTGAATAAAAAGGGTGGCTACCCACTAATTAAAGTGACATTCAGAACATACAAGTAAGAAATGCAGAAAGTCGATGGAAGCAGGAGGCAAATGACCGGGCTTTGCAGCATTACTTGAAGGAGATCAACGCTGAGCAACTTGTGAAGGGCTGGAATGATGATTATGGTGATGATATCGAATAAACATTAATAACTTCCCAGTGGGAATTTATAGTAATGGGTCCGATTTTGCAAATTGGAAATATTAACATATCTCCACGTTTCAGGGTCTTTGGGGTCGAATAGTATGGTTTTTAAGAGGATGTCCGTGTGTGCACATGTACTTATGTATGTATGTATGTATGTTCGAATTCAATTTGCGCCTCGTGTGTCTCGAGAACAAAGAGAGATATTGACATGGGACCAGTTTCATTTAACGCATAATTATGTAACTTAGGCCTCATTAAATTTTGAACAAAATCGGTCAAGTAGTTTTTGTGCCGAATGAAAAATTGTATAAAATATTAAAACATATGATTATATTACTATTAGGCGCACGCGCACCTAGACCGCTTTTTTCTATACTTTGCCAGCTACACCAGCGTAAAATAGCAGCTCAATACTGCTGTGTTTCGTATGGTGAGTGTAGAGATCCAGAGTCCCTTTTTTACTGGTTACGAGGCATTCCGTCTTAGTTCTCAGGGGTGACAATGCACCTGCGTTTTGATTCTTAATCGAGGATAAATGTAGATGTCTATGGGTTACAGCATCCACTTACCATCAAGTAGACTGAGTGCTCGTTTGTCACCCTTATTCCATTAAAAAAAAGTCTTACATCATTTTTATTTACAGGCAAATGGTTTAATCAGCGGTGTCTACGTAGGTGATGAACCCGTATGGGCAACGAACATGAAGAGAGCTTTGACAGTAAATTTCCAAATGAAGAAAGAAACTGGCACGTACGGGAATTACGAGGTGAGGACATCCCCTTAATTATTTTATCGGGTGATAGAACTTTTTTGTACGGTATAGAGAATTGTGACAATTTTCGCGCGTTTATATCAACTGCGCATGCGTGACTCTACTGTTTCCCACGCATGTGCGGATACAGAGTAGTGCACATTTTATGTTTGGAATAGCTTCTCTAGTACGTAGTACATATAACTCAATGCAATGCTCACTTACAGTGACGTGTTCGGATCTGAAGGTAGAGAGCCAGTACAAAGGACTGTGAGACATTTCATTCTTAGTTCTCTGAGGTGACAACGTATCTGTAGTCTTTTTTGCATGAAGTAAGCTGCAGATTTCGACGTACTGCAGTTACTATGGTAGAGCCATGCTGCAGTTATATTAGTAGTATAGTTGTAGCACGAATGGGTCGGCTCGACCGGGGAAGGACCATGCTCTCACAGAATACCAGCGTCAAATAGTAGCTTAATGCTGCTGTGTTTCTTATGGTAAGTGTAGAGAACCGGAGACCCTTTTTACTGGTAACGAGGGATTCCATCTAAGTCCCCACGGATGACAACGCATCTGAATTTTGATTCGTAATCGAGGATATATGTAGATGTCTATGTGCCACAGCAACCACTTACTATCTATCTGGTGGACTGTGTGCTCGTTTGTCATCCTATTCTATTTAAAAAAGGTGGGTAACTCAGATTGACTGTGAGTTCCTTGTCACTTTAGAGTTGTAAAAAATAATTTTCCTTTAATTTAATCTATACTTTCTCACGTATATTCATTGTTTTTTATCTGTGTTAATTTTAAAGATACTGTGGGGCCATGTGTGTAATAACGATATAACTACCTCTTCTTGAGCTCTGGGGGCTATTTGATGCTATTAAGATGATTAACCATTTTAAATTATTTGTCTGTTTATCTGTCTGTCTGTTCGAGCTAATCTTTTAGAACATCTAAACCATTTGTAATGAAAATTTTAAATTATTTGTCTGTTTATCTGTCTGTCTGTTCGAGCTAATCTTTTAGAATATCTAAACCATTTGTAATGAAAATTTTAAATTATTTGCCTGTTTATCTGTCTGTCTGTTCGAGCTAATCTTTTAGAATATCTAAACCATTTGTAATGAAAATTTTAAATTATTTGTCTATTTATCTGTCTGTCTGTTCGAGCTAATCTTTTAGAATATCTAAACCATTTGTAATGATAATTTTAAATTATTTGTCTGTTTATCTGTCTGTCTTTTCGAGCTAATCTTTTAGAATATCTAAATCATTTGTAATGAAAATTTTAAATTATTTGTCTGTTTATCTGTCTGTCTGTTCGAGCTAATCTTTTGGAATATCTAAACCATTTGTAATGAAAATTCACGATGAAATGGAGAACATCACTCCTGGGGTCCTAGGTAACTCGTATATTTTATCTAAAAAACTTGAAGACTTTTATGTAAAATCGAAAAAAAAACGTAAACTAAACGATTCTATTAAACCTTAATCACGTAGTATTAATAATCAACGTCAGACGAAGCCGGTCGCTAGTTTTCACATAAAAATACTGTTAAAACAAATAAATATATATGTGTGTGTGTTTATGTATATATGTATGAATGTTCATGTGTATATGCATATACAATATTATGTATTTGATTATTGCATATTATAGGAGATAACTCCTACTTGACTAACCTTCCATACTATATATAGCTTATATGTAATAATATGTACTTGCTTATTTACTATTTATGCACACTTTTCTATTTTTAAATGAAAATGATCTCCTTCGCCAAGGTTTGCCCAGAAAACATCGCTGTTTAGCGATAAGGCCACCTAATTTTGTACATAAATTTATAAAGAACAAAGGCGAAACTATTGTTGATGGAATTATTAGGCGTCTACTTATATGAACCGTTATAGGTATCAATAAAATAATTATTATGTTTTATCTAATCCAGCTTATGGCCTATCTAAGTGTGGAAAAAATCTTAATTTAAAACCATTGAGCTATTTTGTACTACGTACTAGAGGCGACACTGCATTCAGCTACTCTGTTCCACTCAACTGCGGTGCATGCACCGCACTTTAATCAGTCACTCGCTAGGCGCTTGTAGAGTTGTCACGTGTTGTGTTGATTTAAAAAAAAATTTCATGATAAAAATATGCCATCGTGTGTACTTAGATATTGCACAAATAATTCAAGAAATGTCAGTAAAAACCAAGGTATTACTTTTCATCGGTTAATATGATAGTTAATCAATAAAAAAAGTATTATAAATTAATAATAAAACAAATTATGCCTAAGACGCCATCTCGTGTCATGTAATATAGATTATGAAATTAATTTGTTCAGATGCGACATTTCTGTGGGTACTTAAGTATAGGACGAATATATTATTATACACATTTTTTTGTAGAAACATATTTGAGTTATCATTATTAGGCCAATTTTTTATATTTAAATCTGTTCATTATTATTTTATATTATTTTTAGGTTTCCACATCAAAGTCAAAGAGGAATAAATTCGTCCATTTTTAACTCTCGCACAGCATTTATGAACGACTCTTACTCTAATTTAAATAAATATATTTATTATTTAAATTTTATATTAATAAGTTTTGTTAAACATACATTTAGTATGTTTTTTTTATATTTGCCATAGATACCTTTTAAAATATTCAGATAAAAATATCATTAAAATGTAATTGTGATATAATATTATGTAATATGATATTAAATAAGCAAATCTAATATACAAAATAAACGACAAAATTTGAAAATTGTTCTCGATATAATTTACCTATTTAACAATACAATCTATTATTACCTACTGATCAGTCTACCAATGTTTATTCTATGATAAAAAACCAACCGCGCGAACACAGAGTAGCGCACATGTTTTGTTTGAAATAGCTGTTCTAGTACATAAGTACATATTACTTCAATGTTTAAAACTAAATGACTAGTTCTTGTAATTGATACGATTCACCAATTAAGGCAGGCAAAGATCACATACCATACAGCCTAGTCTGACGTGTATTTTTTATTCACAAAAAAAAAATCAAAAAACTCTTCTTCATATATTATTGCATTACTTTAGGATTCCCCATATGCTAGTTATTACTCCATATAAGCATAATTTAAAATTATATTCACTAGTTGTTGTTGCTATAACGATTTGCCTATTAAGGCAAGCAAAGTTCTTATACCTTACTGCCTAATCTAGTATGAATTTTGTTCAAACCGGAATATCTTTAATTCCTGACTTCTTGCAGTAGTAAAAATGAAGAAAAAAATAGTTCAGGATGTCTAACTCTACATTTTTACAATATTTTCGTATATTGACGTAAGAAAAAATGTGAACAAAAACTTATTTGGGAGTTCACCATTGGCCTATAAGTTTGTTGTGTATTATTGTTATATGTTGAATGGAATAAAAGCATAAATAAACAAGTAATGTACGTGGGAACACGGGTTGAACTTGACCATATATAACCTCTTCACTCATTTGAAACGAAGAACATAACATTATTATTCAATTATTGTGCCTGATTTTATTTAAGGGATTGAATTAAAAAGTTAATGTTTGATCTCAAGCATAGGGTTATCTTCCATCGTGTCTCCTATCGCCCATGTGTCTACTCTTTACCTACCTTATCTGATACGTTTGACCGTGGTTACGCCTGTTAGTGACTTATGTCCCACTTTGTAAGATCAATGACCGGCAAGCGTTAACGGATGATGTCATCTTGATACTTGATAAGGGTTGCGTAGTATTATGGAAGCATTCCTACGATAGATACGTGTATATGATCTATAAACAAATAAATATAATAAAATTGTCTGTTTGTAATATCAAATTAACAGCTTTTTCTAAATGCATATAAAACTATATACAGTAAAATTAAACAACATAATTTAAAAATATCTGTCTTTCTGTTTGTTCTGGCTAATCTCTAAAAAGACTTAACAGATTTTAACGGGACTTTGACTTTTCAATGACAGATATTTGATATTACAAGGAATATCATAAGTTACTTTTTAAAAAAAAATTAGTTAGGGTTCCGAGCCAAAAAATTTAAACACTTAAAATCGTATTTACTTTTTAATAAAAAATTGGCTGTGTTTGAGTGAGTCCCTGGACAGTTTTGGTTCACAATTGAACCAGGTATATTGCGCTGTTGTCAAGATCCAGAAATTACAATCACAAAAGGTGGATTGGCAGGAATTAAATAAAACGGTAAAACCAGTTGGTCTTGCCATTGACGAAATATGGAACCGAAACATGCTCTTTCACTGGTGATCGTATGTGTAGGCTTACGATTGCTCAACGAAAGGGCCTTAGTTTCTCTGTGTGATAAAATTTTAAATGAAGATATCCTCAGTAGAATCAGAGTAGTCTAGATTTAGAGCCATGCTGCATTTATAATATGGCTGTAGTACAAAAAGGTCGACTTGAACGGGGCAGGACCACGCACTCACACAATACCAGGGTAAAATAGCAGCTTAAGGATGCTGTGTTTTGTATAGTGAGTGTAGAGAACTGGATACCTTTTTTACTGGACACAAGTCATTCCATCTTAGTCCTTAGAGTTGACAACGCATCTGCATTTTTAATTTTAATCGAAGATATATATATATATATATATATATATATATATATATATATATATATATATATATATATATATATATATATATATGTATATATAGATGTATATATATATATATATATATATATATATATATATATATATATATATATATATATATATATATATATATATATATATGTATATATATATATATATATATGTATATATAGATGTCTATATACTAAAGAATACACTTACAATCAAGTGGACTGTGTGTTTACTCGTCACTCTCATTCTATAAAAAATCCTGTCGTATTATGTCAGTACGCCCAGGCTTGACTGGAAGAGAATGTCTAAATTAATTAAGTCCGTTCTGTGTAACTTTTTTACTACGTTGTTATCAATAAAGCGTATATATTATATATATAAAATTAAATTCATATTTTCAAAAACTTTAAAAATTGATTTTTGTATTAAAAACAGTTCATATAGCTATATCCCGCGGCTTCACCCGCGTATATCGCGCGTCTGTGCCGCGCGACATGACATGACACCTCGCTCATTTAGTTCAATCATTTTAGCTAAAAAATTGGCAAAATTAATGTATTACTTTTACTATCGGTATATGTACGTTGTACAGCCAAGTTAAATTTTATCCACTCTCTCTCCCCCCCTCCCGGATGAACGTCATCCCCCAGATATAAATTTTAAAATTAAAAATTATTAATATTTATTTACAGCCGTGCTTGTACGAAAACTGCTTGATGGTGTACACGGTTGTGGGCGAAAGTATAAAGAAGTATTGTAGCCTCAAAGTGTCCTCTGCCAATACTGAACACAGTTGGAGCTCTGTGCCCTGGACCCAGGACTATGTGGAGAGGAACGTTGTAAGTACTCAGTTATGCCGTGACAATCCATGGCGCAATGGCTTGGCATGTTTGAAGCACTGAGGTCCGTAGGATCAAATCCCGCACGCAATAAATATTTTTGTGGCCTAAAAACATAGAATACTATATTATGTATGTATTATAGTATCCTATGCCTAAAAATAATATTATGGGTCTGAATGTTCGTCCTTGTGAAATTCATGTAAGTATGTAAACCCACTCCACGATCCAGGAGAAAATCCTAGATGGGGGGGTAACGTTTTTAAAAATAATAAAACAAAAACCGTTTTTAAAACGTTTTTAAAAATAATAAAAAAAATTACAGTAAACAAAGCAACCCGGATTCGATCTTTGCTGGCATCAATAGTAATTTGCAATTTTAAGTTCTTAACATGCTCGGCAGTGAAGGGAAAATTTTAAGGAAACCTGCATTTCTGAGAAATTTATTCTGTGACCTGGTACTTAAAGGGCCAAAGTACGTTTTTTAAGAAATGAGATTTAAAAAGCCTTATAATTGAAAAATATGAAATTTGTTTGTACTAAAAGGGCGTAAGTTTATTGATAGTATTTCCATACTATTTTATAAAATAAAATATGTACTTTTATACAGTAATGCACGGTTTAATAAAATCGTACTTTTGCCCTTTAGCACCAGATCACAAAATTATATTTAGGATGTGTGAAGTCTGTACCTCGTATTGGAATATCGTGGTAGTCTAATTGCTCCAAAATTTTCTAAAAAATAGAAGGAGTCAATAATGTCTTCCAGACCTAACTTTAGTCACGGCGGCCAGCCTCAACGGAGACTAGCCATCGGCGCAGGACAGGATTATAGTGCCCAAGTGTATGCGCAAGCACAGGTGCACTCTCTCCGGTCCACTCCGGTGGGACTGTTATCCGACATGACTGGAGAGAGATTAGGCGCAGGACCAACGGCTTTACGTGCTTTCTGAGGCACGGGGGTGAGACACCGCCAACTTCATCACACTTTCGGCAAACTTTCTGTTATGCATATACACAAAAACAAAAGTAATTGTATCAAAAATTGGGATAAGCGTTCTGTAAATACTAAGAACAAGCACAACCTAGTATATTATCAGTTTACAGAAACAACAGTAGTTAGTCTTTCGTCTATGGCAATGTATGTGTACGCTTTTACGAAAAAGTCCTAGAAAATAAGCGGAGCCTACCTATAAAATAATTTTTTTTTCATTTATGAATTATTATACCACTAAATATACAATACATGATTGATAATAGCCCTCTGGGAATGAGTTGATTCTAATTGCAATAATAATAATCTTTATTTGCAAGAATATGGTTGTACAATGGTGTTTGAGTATATTTCGTTCTACATATTCTCATTTCATTTTCATTTCATTTCATTTATTCAAGCAACCAAGGCTCATATTTTGTTAGTATTATTTATAAACTAAACTTATAGCTATGTTAGTAAGCATAATATTATTATTACATATAATTGTGTGAAGTATTGAAAAAAAATACATTTATATTTATATGTGCCATTTTCACACCAATCCACCCGATATGGCGCTACAATGGCACATGTATAGGCAATCCAGCCTGCTAGCAATCACTTTTAGGATACTATTGTTACTCCTCCGCACCCTGCGCACCAGAGACGCGCATCTCTTGCGCATGGTCGCGTAAAAGCAGTGCACTCGCGCTTCCGCGAACATCCCTGATGCACTACAGAAGCGAGGCAGTCCCAGCAGCACCCTAAATGCGTTGTTATATTGTACTCGGAGGGCGTTGTAAGCCTTTTGAGTATATCTAGCCCACAGGCTGCACGTGTAAAATGACGTGCAGTAAGCTCTAAATAGGGTTATTTTAACTTCCCTTGAACAGCGTGCAAACCTGCGAGCTATCATGTTCGCTCTTACTGACAACGCCCTCCGTTCCCTCTCAATGTCATCATCATCCCTGAGACGAGGGGTCAGAACATGGCCAAGATATTTATACCTAAACGCTCTTTGTAAAATATTACCATTAATTGAAATAGATGGTACTAAGTCATGTTTCTTACTCCCGGTCTCAAAGACCATGACGTGGCTCTTTTTACATTATAATTCAGACCATGTGTGAGGGCGAAAGCTTCACAAATCTTCACCAGTCTTCGTAGGCCGCATATAGATGCACTCAACAACACCATATCATCTGCGTAACTGATGTTGTTGACGCAGACATCGTCTATGTGACAGCCGACTCTGATGCTGTTGAGTTCACCTATCAGCTCATTCACATACAGGTTGAAGAGCGTGGGTGAACTCAAACCCCCTTGTCTCACCCCGCACTCCAAACTGTATGATCTAGATAGGGCACCTTCCCATCTCACATTATTGACCTGGTTCCCGTACCAATACTTGAAAATACTTAGTTCCAAAGGTAGTTGGATCTTCTCCAGTTTATCCCATAGTAAGTCGTAGGACACAAGGTCAAAAGCCTTTGACAGGTCTAAGAAACAAGCGAAGACTGGCGTTTTGCGTGCCGTGTAGTAAATGACGGTGTGCTTGAGACACAACACCGCGCTTTCTGTAGACAATTTCGGTCTGAACCCAAATTGACTGTCGTATGGTTTTATGTATTTATTTGATTGCGAATTAAGCACACTATCAAACACTTTTGAAATGACAGTTGCTAACGATATAGGTCTATAGTTGTTTTTATCCGCGAGATCGCCTGTTTTATTCTTCACTATAGGCACTACAACCGTACGTATCATGTCAGGGGGCATGTATCCATGTCCTAGGCAGAGATTAAATAATAAATAAAGTACACTAGGTAGGTGCGGGCCAGCAAACTTGAGATGTTCGATACTGAGCCCATCGTGGCCAGGGGATTTACCTCTAGACATAGATTTAACTACCTGATCTATTTCTTTAATTGTAAAAGTTATTTTCTTTTCTTTGTTATACACCGTATTTAGTAACGAGCGTGAAGCCCCAAGAGGAGATTTAACTGCAAAATGATCTACGAATAAGTTGGCAATTTTCTCAGGCTCACTTACACCACTAATGCTCACGGGCAGGCCCGGTTTACATTGTAGCCTATTGGTATGTTTCCAAAACGAGCGAAAATCATTTTTCGAATGATGTGAAGCTAGAATATCCATCCTAACTTGATTTTCGTGATCTTGACACCACTTTAAGCGAGATTTGAATATTTTTCTAGCTTCACACATTTCCTCATATATGGTACCGGAAGTAGGTTTACCATGCCACTCCCACAGGTGGAACTTTAGCCTGGCCCTTCGATGTGCTTCCGCAACATGCCTGTTCCAGCCCACAACCACCTTATTTTTCGATTTTTTACAGTTACGTCCTACTACGGAGGACGCCTTTAGAGCCGTTACAATATTTTTATACAAATTATCAATAACAATTCTATGACTAATATCAGAACATCGCTACATTTATGCAATCCATTTGGGTAGTCAATGAGCCGTAACTTTTTATGACATTCATTCCGATATATGTTTATTTGTTCAGGCGTCCTCTCCCCCCAAAAAACTAGATTCTTACTAATACACTTAGGTAATTTTACAGGCGAAACGATATTTAAATTACATTCTATTACAAGTGGGTTGTGGTCTGACCAAAACACATCATAAATAACATAGACATTTTGTATGGACTTTATCGCCGCTTTAGTCACCAGACAGTGATCGAGCCATCTCTTCGACTCATGGACATCACTAACAAATGTATACGTATTAGATGATATACCTAACATATCAATATCAATGCAAGACCACTTTTGATCAATACAAAAGCTCGATAATTCGTTATAAAATCGTTCATAGGGATGAGCATTAAAGTCCCCCAGTATATACACACAGTCTATGCTACAGCTGTCTACAATGGCACTCACCGAACTAAGTAAATCCGTGAACTCCACCATGTTGACTGCCTCGTCTGTTGGCATGTACACGCACATCACTAAAAATGACCTTTCTTTTGAAATTATTTTAATAGCACATATACGCGGGTTATCACACTTAATAACGGTAACATCGTTAAAAACGCTACGCCTCCACAGCAGAGCTACACCTCCGTATGGTCGCCCCCTTATCAGGCCCGCCTTTGTGTCCATCGCCGACACTCCCGTATAGCTGAAATCCTTACTTATGGTGTTCAGAACATCAATTTCCTCTGTGAATAACCATGTCTCTTGTAATGCTATAATGTCATAATTCTTACAAAGATCGCGTATGTTATCTATGGAGCGTTTTACGTTTTTACAATTAAAAGTAACAAATCTCTATGTATTATTATCCATTATTTATTTATTTAAATTAGTGGCGCCGTCTTCTTTACCAGAAGTTTCAGTTTTACGCTTTAATTTGAAATTAATAAAGCGACGGAAAATTATCCCTTGTGGCCATATTTTCTCATCCAAAAACAATGATAGTTTATTTTGTGCCACGAAGAATTTATATGCGTTGTAGTCACATTGACGCCTGATGGATATTTTTTCTAACTTGACCGTCTCTTGTGTCATCTTGTTGATATATCGAACAATGTCTGATTCGGAAGTATTTTTATGCACATTGGTTATAAACAGAGGAGTTTTTCTTTCCGCTGCTCTAAACATCTCATCCGCTTCTACCACAGCTATCCCTGATTTTCCTTCAACGCGATTTTTGGATTTCTTTCCCTTCCTCTGAACAACTGTCCACTCATTATTAGACTTTAAAGTCACTTGCGCATACGACTCATTATCCGTCGTTCCAATGCCAGCTGACTGGTGGTTAGGCGACAGCCGATTACGGTCACTTACGATAGGCTGTGACTCATCGCAGTTCGCATCATCCCTGCGACTATCCGTCACTGAGCCAGGCGTTTGTTGAAATGTTGCATGAGATAATGTTTCACTACTGCCCTCAGACTGCTTTTCGTTAATTTTTATATTTTTTAAACTATAATCCTTAGCTGTTGAAGGTTCACAGCTCGGTTTGCCTTCACTACTATTAACAGTCGACTCATCGAATAGCGATAACCCTATAGGGCCGCTGTCACGATACGTGCCTCTCTTGATGTTGATCTTAGCCGCTGAGAAAGGTGGCGAGTTATTTTTAAAATTACATAACTCTTTCTTTATATCCTCTAGCTGCTCAACCGTTACGTACGTCGATTTAATCTCCTTAATTTCAGACTGTATCCGTACAAGATCTTTTAAAAACTTGGAGACATCTAAGTGGTCGAAAGTTATAGGTGGTAGCTTTTCGAGGTCCCTAGCTACAAAAATAGGGAGCTTATCAGGATTCGTGACTTTAAAAAAGTTGAGTATGTCATACAGCACTCGATTATCCTTTCCTTTTCCTTTACGCACAATTTTTCGCAGCTCGGACGGTACTGATTCAAATAATAACGTATGGGATTTTTGAATTTGTTCACTCGTAAAAGATGATGCACAAATTTTAACCAAGCTTTCTTCGTCAGCTATCGATATTTTATTCTGTACATAAGACAGAAGCTCATCAATTACGATATTACAGCTAACGCACTTCACTGTACTCGACATTTTTACTCCTAACACAATTTCGTAATCGATCACACGTGCGTCACGGATAGATACGCGCGCGGATTCTGCCTTAGTGGTGTGCAAATATTAATGGTAAAGTAACCTAAACAACAATACTTATCGAATTTAACAACATAAATTAATTTAACAAAATATAAAATTATTTAATATTATTTACTTGATTTGATAATTAATTTATTATGCCAGGGTATCAGAAAAAATATAAGTAAGTATTATAATATCAAGTAAGATTATTGTTACAGGTCAATGTCATATTTTAATTATTATTCTTACGTCAATAATTATATAATGTTACATATCCAATTGTCATTAATATCTTTCTATTTTTACATCAAATTTATTAATTAATTAGATACATAAGTCAAATTTTATATAAAATAATATCAAAAGCATTATTTTTTTAAAATATTAGAATCTTGTAATTACGTAATTAATCCTATTCTAAAATTATCATTCATTATTACTCGTATGTAGGTCGTTGTCGTTTAAGAACTCTTCTACAGAATAATAACATTTACGGAGCAACAATGCCAAAACAGATTTATTAAATGACAATAAACTTTTACGCTTTAAATTATCATGTAATTTATTATAAATTCTAATCGACATTGCAGAAGCTTTTCTTTTTGTAACTTTTAGACGATTTGCTGGCGCATATAACCTATTCTTGTATCTACCCTTACTTTCACTCACATCACACTTACGTTGAAATAAATGTGGATACTTATGAACAAACTTGCACATTTCAAATATGTATAATGAAGGCAAAGGCAGGATCTTTTTAGTTTTGAACAAAGGTTTGCAACTCACTAAAGGACCAACACCACAAAGAGCTCTTATGCAGCGTTTTTGTGCTTTGAATGCTTTATCCGAATGCGATTGATGCGACGAATCCGATGTATTCATATATATTTGTATAGAATATTATAGTAAAAATATTATAATGATTATTTAGGTGCCGTATTACAATAAGTATTTTTGTAATCTATATCAAGAAAGAATTATTCCATTCTATACCGTTCCGTTCCATTTAATGGAATGCCATTTTATTCCATTTTTTCTATTTTATCTCATTCAGTCATTCTTTAATTCATTATACCGAAAATCCCCTGATACCAGAACTAAACCGTATGCTGTTTAGTAATCTATAGTCATCTTAATATATATAAATTACGTGTCACGTTGTTTGTCCGCGATGGACACCTAAACTACTTAACTGATTTTAATCAAATTTGCATACCGTGTGCAGTTTGGCCCAACTTGAGAGATGGGATAGTTTATATGATATTTTGAGATAGTTTTTTGGGGACAAAGGGTCGTCGAAAAGGGCAGAACAATGTCTGCCTGGCAAGCTAGTATATCATAAATAATTACTTCAAATGGTAATTCAAGTTTGAATTATTTTAGCCTGAGGTCATATCAACATCGGAGCGGGTGTATGAGTTTGATGAGAAGCACGGTTTAAGTTGTATGAGCATGAATGGAAACTTCCAGTACAAGATACATGACCACATACTCTATGTGGCTTCTGAGTGAGTATATACGCCTAAAATATAAAACGTGAAAAGAATTTGATTTGAGCAGGGATATAAATATAAACATAAAGATCTCTAAGTTTGTACATTTAAATCCCTGCTCAAATCAATTCTCAAATTAGCTGTAATATTGAATAGTAAGTAATGCTTTCTAAAAAGCTAAAAAGTCCCGATGGATTTCTTGCCGGTTCATTCCAGGACAGAGTTTTTTTCCGAACTAGTGGTACCATAAAAAATGATTTTCAATAAGAATTACATGTTAGCATTGAATAACGTGCCGTGGTAGCTCAGATGATTAGCGCTCCATTCCCACCGGCATCAATCAATTTGTTACTTGCAATTTTAAGTGATGATTTACCATGTGCTGGGCGGAGAAGGAAAACATCGCTAAGAAACCTGTATATCTGAGAAATAGGAAAAAAATATTTCAAAGACATATGAAGTTCGCTAGCACGCAATGGGGTAGCGCGGCGGACACTTTCTTGCCCTAAAACCCTCTTAGAAATGAGAGGAGACCTGTGCCCAGCAGTGGGATGTATATAGGCTGTAACTATGACTTTTAACTTTTTATTAATGAATAAAAATGATTCTGGTAGGTCTCCTATAAGAAAAATCACATAACACGGTACTGAGCCAATAGTGTCCATCGCCTTCCTGGAGGCTTACTTTGCTTTGGTGGGACGTATTTGTGTCTTTTCTGCTGACTGCTGATGGAGAGTGAGCATAACTGCAAGATGACTTACATCTTGTCATCAGTCGCCGTGTCGTAACGGCGTAGGAGATTCCAATACTCCAGCCATACGCTGCGTCACTTAAGCGGTAACAAAAGGAAATATAAAAGATGGATTTTTTATAGGATATGCTGACAAACGAGCACACAGTCCACCTGATGGTAAATGGTTGCAATGGCACATAGACATCTATATCTATCTTCGATTAAGAATCAAAATGCAAATGCGTTGTCACACATGAGGTTTAAGATGGAATGTCTTGATTGTAAAACGTGTCTCCGGTTCTCTACACTCACTCACAGCAGCATTAAGCTACTACTTTACGCTGATATTCTGTGAGAGCGTGGTCCTTCCCCGGTTGAACAGACCCATGAAAGCAAAATCTTTATGATAACAGCTCCAAATAGTAAAACCTGGGTAAACCTGGGGCTGCTAAGTGCCCACTTGCCAAGCATGGTAATTATGTCCAATCCCAATGAGACTGTCTTGACGGAAGGCCATTATATCAGTGGTAAATAAATCTTTAATATAATAGAGAAATTGCATCAAGTTTATATATAAATAAAAGAATAATTGATGTAAAGTATATTTTAAATATTTTTTTACTTTCATTTTTATAGTAATTATTAATAAAAAATAGTTACATTTTTGAATTAAATAAAAACAACTTGTGATTGGTCATCATATACGTTGAGGCTGTGAGCCAATCGCAATCATGCTATACTTTTGTATTTTCTGTATTCGAATCACTGGCTGGGTTTGGCGGAAAAAAGAGCTAGGAAGCGCTTGTAAGCAAAATGGCGGAACTATATAGTTTTCGGCCAGGACGCGTTTGCTAAATTCAGTAGCGCTGACACAATCCGCTATTTTGCTTATTTCTTTTGTTTATTTTGAAGTAGAGTTTATAAGTTGTTTTGTGCAATTAGTTTCAATATTGACATGAATAAACATATTAAGTATACATGTTATTGAAAATTCATGATTGGTAAGTTTTTAATATGAATAATTTACAAAGAAATATTTAAATTAGGTTAGGTTCCCTGGTTAAAGCTAACTTAGTGTCCTAGAGGAAAAGAGCTATTTAACATTTGACAGCGCTTACCGCTTACGATCGCCATTTTGTTTACAAACGCTTCCTAGCGCTTTTTTTTGCCAAACGCAGCGACTATGTATCATAATAAAACACATATAAATGTATTATCCAATGACAATTTTTTTAAATTTTGACGACATAAACATGAGTATTTTATCGGTGGCGTTACTTAAGCGATATACTAATGAGGTCACTGGCGTTTGAATTTACATTTTAGAAAAACTATTTTTAATTGTTAAGTTACATAAATGTGTAACATGCTGCAGTTATATTTAGTAGTGTAGTTGTAGCACGAATGGATCGGTTCGACTGCGTAAAATAGTAGCTTAATGCTGCTTTGTTTCGTACGGTGAGTGTGGAAAACCGGATACCCTTTTTACTGGAAACGAGGCATTCCATCATAGTCCTCACGGGTGACCGTAATCGAGGATGGATGTAGATGTCTATGGGTCGCAGCAACCACTTACCATATGGACTGTGACTATAAAAATGAATTAGTTTATATAGTTTCTCTGTTAAAAAAAACATGCAACTTCTCTATTAAAAACAATTTAAATTACAGACTTTCCCTATATTACGACATGGACGTCCCCGTCGAAAGCATAGAGAAGTTGAATCTATCAAGAAGGGAAATACAATATGACTCTGGCGATTATAGGAACCCATCGAACTTCATAAAAGTGATGACGCAGCACGACCTGAAGAACAGGACTTACGAGGTATAATCTATATTCGTCAGCCCAAACGGGACCATTATCGCTCTTGACTGGTGAATTGTCAATCACGGTATCAGACGTGATCACTTTGGACACTGCTGCTCATCACCAGTCAGAGTATTCTACGCCTGGTTGATTTTATTTAATAGAATAAGGGTGACAAATGAGCACACAGTCCACCTGATGTTGTGATCAATAGACATCTACATTTACTCTTAATTAAGAAACACAATGCGTTGTCACATGTGCGGACTAAGATGGAATGCCTCGTTTCCAGTAAAAAGGGTCTCCAATACACCACATTTGACGCTGGTGTTCTGTGAGAGCGTGATCCTATCCCTAATATCCTAGAATTTAATGAAAGTAAATATCCGTCAATAATTCCTAAAGTACTACGTGGTCTCAATCACTATGGACGACGAGGATTTTCAGGTCGAAGCCTCGGATCAGTCTACGAAAAAATAGAATTAAATTGTAGTACAAATTTGAGTTTGCCGTTTAATTATATACCGGAAATCGATTCCAAATTTATGATTGATAACAGATTGTACGTGATCGTTTATTAGTCCATCAAAAGCTCATAAGCACTTCCCAGAGTGCATAAGCCACGAACCCTTCGACCTTGAAGGGTTCGTGGCTTATTTATTAGCACACGTGCATATCAAGCAGACATAAAATCAAGTTAATATAAAGACTTATCAAGATAATAATTAAAACTTAACCATAACTCTTACATGTTATTTTTATTATTATTATTTTTACGTGGTAAAGCCATGCTACATCTACGAGTATATCGTAGTTGTTGCACGATTAGGTGGACCCGACCGTTGAAAGACACGCTCTTACAAAATACTAGCATAAAATAGCGGCTTGATTCTGCTGTGTTTCGCATGACGAGTGTAGAGAACCGGAGACCCTTTTGACTGGGAATGGGTCATTCCATCTTAGTCCACAGGGGTGACAACTCATCTGCATTTTAATTCTTAAACGAGGATAGATGCAGATGTCTATAGACCGCAGTATACGCTAACCATTAGGTGAACTGTGTGTTTGTTTGTTTCCTTTATTCTATAAAAAAACACTTCATATATGCACCATTATAAGTTCTAACTCTAAATATTTTTCCGTTTTTATCCTGCCGCTTAATCTCGCAAATCCCGCGTAACCCGCATACGTAAAAACATTGTTTGCGGAATTTAAAAATCGTGTGGGATCTCGGTATAACGAGATGGGATGTCCTAATTCCATATATATTATGCGAGTTCGTGGGATTTGAGAGCAATAGAATTTTTACTTACTTCCTTTTAGCAACTCTATATTTAATCAGGCGTTACTTGGCGGAAATCCATTATACTAAAGTTGGTAAGAATTAAATTATATGTTATCGTCGATGTCTCTGCTAGTGTAGTGGTGTCTACTACTCCCAAGTAGTGGTACTGCGATTAGAGTTGACGAGATTAGTGCACGCAATTGAGGGAGGGCGGGAGGTGCTCTTCAAACTAGGTAAGACACATCATTGTATTTTATTGAGCGGATATGTGCGAGGTAATTCTTACTTCAACTTTAGTAAAATAGGAAGCATTAAGTGTCCGAAGTAGAAGAAAAAAGCCTATGGCATGGATATTTTATAAATTTATTTATTAAAAAAAAGGTTTATAAAAATAACTAAATTCAAATCATTCGCACCCTACTTTACGTGTAGTATCAATGAATTTTTAACACAATTGACCTAGAACAGGCCGCTAGGTATAAAGTTTTCTTCAAATTAGTATTTTTCCAGGTTCTTGTTAACTCACTTTCATTTATGTCTATTGCGTTGCGTTGAATTTAATAATTAATTTCAAACTAGAACATAGCTTAGAATCGTGTGACATTGGGTGCGTTTGGCAGAAAAAAGCGCTAGCAAGCGCTTGTAAGCAAAATGGCGAAACTAAACAGTTTTCGGCCAGGACACGTCTGCTAACTTCAGTAGCGCTGACACAATCCGCCATTTCGCTTATTTAATTTGTTTGTTTTGAAGTAGAGTTTATAAGTTTTTTTGTGCAATATTAGTTTTAAGTAATATAATGAAATGAATAAACATATACATGTTATTAAAAATTCATGATTGGTAAGTTTTTAGTATGAATACTTTACAATTATATATTTAAATTAGGTTAGATTCCCCGGTTAAAACCAATTTCGTTTGGCAGAAAAAAGCGCTTGCTAGCGCTTTTTTCTGCCAAACGCACCCAATGTAAGAATATGAGAAACGCGGTGTACTAAAAATCCTTTTTTTTATTTACACTTGTTGAAACACCTCTGTGTCCTTTTGCCTTTCGGTCTGTCGTTACAACGTTATCTTTTATTTTTACTGACTATTTCAAATTAACGATGGAAATTAGGCTTACTTAAAATAAAGTTTAAAAATTTCAATCGTTGATAAATCAATTTGATTGACAAAGAAAAGTAATAAATTTGAAAAAATATCGTTGCCATTGATTTTTATTTCGTTTAACTATTACACCCTAAAAAGTCAACAGGCATATAAATTGGAAATGTTGAAGCTTCTTCTAATATTCCAGATACTTCTCAAAATAGCGAAGAAAGGGATCGATGCGGATAACATTGTGAAAAACGAGGGGCTGATCCACACAATGGATTTTGTTGATCTCCTTAAGTGAGTACCAAGAAATTCTGAGTGTATTGGCTTGGCTGACTTTATTAACAGTCCGAAAAAGAATTGAGTGTAATATGTGAATGAAGTTATAGCCTTTGGCATAGATATTTTTCATTGACAAAATGTAAGTTAATCTATCAATAATAATTGTTACTAAATATTATTGACTAATTAGAATTACAACAAAAATCACATTCAAACACACACACACACACACACACACACACACACACACACACACACACGCACGCACACACGCACACGCACACGCAGACGCATACGCACACGTACACGTACACGTACACGCACACGCACCCCCCCCACTCACACATGTTTTTTCTAAAGTTTCAGTTCTAACTGTCATTACTGAAATATTTACTCAAATATATTTATTTACATGGGTTTTTACTTCGTTCACCTATAACACCAGATATGATTTCCAGACAGTATTAAATCAGCCGGTATACCATTAATAACCTTCTCACCTAATCTTATTATTGGGGGATCGGCACGGCGTGGTTCTTATTGGATTCTTATTTTGTTTAATTGTTAATTACCATCACCACAGCTCACTTACACCACCATTCTTGGTCATTATAATTGCCGCCTATCAAGTCCACTACTGAACAATGGCCTCCTTATTATAACTGACTTCATCTCAATATCCCTCATATATGTCATAGTTGACACTAGTTGCAGTATTATTGCCTTAAATATACGACTTCCTACGAACTATGGCTGAAACGGCCAGGCATCTAGAAAATCAGCACTTAAGTTATGTACTAGGCCAGGGGTGGAGAACCTTTATGTGCCATATTTCCAAAAAAAAAAAAATGTTTAAAGAAGTCATAAACTTGACGTAAAATAATTTTAACCTCGTGATTATTGATATAATAATAGTAATAAATACTATCAACCCAAAACTCTTTATTTACTACAAAAGTAAATAAAAGAGTTTTGAGTTGTGACATTTATTATTATATACAGTATACAGTACAGAAAATACAATTAATAAATTTTCAGTTATATGCGTAATTCGAATTAAAGTAACATTAGTGTGCCTTCCGCAGATTAGATGACCAATAACTTTTATTGGGGTTGTAAGTTCGTAAATAGAACACAAATGAACTTTCAAATACCATTGTATAAACGAAGTTGACTGTTATGATAAGCGTAAATGAACTATGCATTCCTTGGGGGAGACGTGGACTACTGAAGGGCTGTCATGATGTTGATGATGAAACGAACTATGTGTCATTAGTAGTCCACGATGTAACTACAATAACAAATGAGCGCGCTTCCCGCCCGTCAAGCTGCCCCACGCACCACGCCCGAACACTCCGTCGCGTAGGATCACTCGCGTTTGTTCGTAATATAATACTTCATAGTGAACTTTGTGATCGGTGGCCTACCAAAAGTATTTTGTCGAGTGCCATCGACGGCACGTGTGCCTTTGGTTCGTTATCTCTATACTAGGCATTTAGTTCATTGTCTGACTAAGCAATCTGGCTGCGACATAGAAGTCATTTGTCGGTCTACATTGCTTCTTTAGTTAATTAACATTGTTAAACACGAGCTGGTGATACTGATATTTATTAGTCCTTTCATACAAGCGAGGGTAACAAACTATCACCAGTCCACTTGATGCTACGTAAATGTTATGAATCATTGACACCCACGCCTTATGATCAAGAGACTAAGAATCCAAGCTACATTTTTTTTCAATAACTAGTTTTACGGCTCTGGGTTCTAGCCCTTCTGAGATCCAAGCTCCTGATGGGTCGATACTCCTAAGGACTATGGATGGAATGCCTGTTTTCCTGTGAAAACGGTCACCGGGTTCTCTACACTCACGATACCGAGTATTATGCAGCTATTTCACTCTGGTATTCTGTGAGCACCTAGTTCTTCCCGGGTTGAGCCGACCCATTATAACTAACATTACAACCTATTTAAAGTCCACTGCTGAACATAGGCCTCCCCCATAGATAGCTTCATATTATTATTCATATATTTGCTATAGTTGCTAATCTTGGCAGGCGACTCAGCAACACAGTTTTTTTTTATTTTAGTCGTTATTAGGAAGACCTTGCTGCCTGATTTCTGATTTGTTTCCCTCTGTCGCCCCTTATGACAGCCACGGGATGATATGGGCTAGTGGTTATGTTTAAACTGCCACTACATATTCCGACAATGGCCGACCTATTCTAAACATAATATTTCTGCAACCATAATATAGCTGAAGGATGGCACTGTCCTATGTCGACTCATGGGTATCGTAAGACGCGACACAGGGAAGTTGAGACAACAAGAGGTGGACTGCAGCATATTTTTGGTAACAAACAAAACAATAAAAAATCTATGGCGCGGACTATGTTCAGCAGTGGATGCTGATGATGGCACTACCACGTACATATGCATATAAATATACCACTGAGCTATTCCTTTCAGCACAATGTCACAGTTGACCTACGAATCCTTCAGGAGGCTATTTGATGAACTGGTTCTTGGTACCAGCTATGACCTTGAAACAGCCCGCAACATCTTCTTGGAGGTTTTGCCGCACGGTCGCAGTGATGCTTGTGCACGATTCATAAAGTACTTGGTTACTGAACAGAAGGTATAGATTTGATTTTTTATCTTATTATCTTACAATAATGATGTCCTCCAGACCGAAATTCGGTCACGGCGGCCAGCCTCAACAGAGACTAGATATCAGTGTAGGACAGAATTATAGTGCCCAAGTGTATGCACAAGCACAGGTGCACTCTCCGTTTCCTCACTCTCATAGTCCAATGTGATGGTAAACCGTCACCATTATCGCAACTACCACGGGGAGTGGTTTGAGGAATTGTTTGGACTAATTCCAGCCGCACAATTTTACCATCACACATCGCGACAAAACTCGCGATACCATCCATACCATCTGGATGACTGGCAGTCCACCACTGTGCGATCTAAAAGAAGTGTTCTTCCTCCCACAACTTCCTTGTGGAATCAACTACCACCAGAGATTTTTCCGGACCGATACCACTTAGGGACCTACAAGAAAAGAGCCTATTCTTTTTAAAAGGCCTACAATGCATCTACAATTCCCCTGGTGGTGCAGTTGTTTATGGGCGGCGGTAATAACTTACTATCAGGTGAGCCGTATGCTCGTTTGTCTCCTCCACTATAATAAAAAACGACCGGAGAGAGATCTAGCATAGGCTCAGGCTTTACGTATTCGCCGAGGCACGGGAATGAAACACCACCAACTTTATGACTTTAGCTACTAAGAATTTCTTGACAGAAAAACCCAATAATTGTTTTTTTCCGTCCGATCTGAGATTTTAACCCATGACCTCATGATCAGCAGTTATGTTTACTATGCTAAATCAACAAGATAATCAGGAGATTTTAAATATATACCAGCTGGCCCGGTAGGCATTATTTTACTCATCCGGTTACACTATAGCGCCTCCTACCGGGTCTGGATTTTGTGATTTTCTACTTTGATTTAGCAAAAAGACGTCGTAAATAGGAGTCACTATAGTCCAAAGATATAGAATTACTTAAAAACATGAATACGGCGCCACCTATATGATACTAGCAAAGTTACGAACCATCGTCTCGGGGAAACAAATATAGTGAATATGACCTTTAGAGGTCAAGTTGTTCTGAAGATACGTGGAAACTAACAGATGCACCAACTATTATATCTATAAACTAGCGATACACTACGGCTGCATGGCTGATTTTTGGATCTTGATAGCGCCACCTATCGGGTCTCATTGTGGACATAAGCCATTGTGAACATAAGCCATCCCGACCCACTCAAACACACTCGTCAAAAACAATCGTCAAATTCTCAAGTGATGATCTTTGATACATGCAGTAACTTAATTTTATTTATATAGATTTGTCGATAGGGTTATGACATCGATTATTTTATTCTCTAAATATGCAAGTTTCCTCACGGTGTATGGTTGCGCGAAAAAAAAAACCATTGGATTATTATATTTGACGGTAGAGGTGCCAAGCCGCTTGTTCCTTTCCGACAAAACGATATCATTCATACCCTCCTCGATCCTCCATCGACACATCGGGGTGGTGGGGTGGGAGGGGCAAGAAGATGATTCTAGAATATCACGTAATCATCGGGGCCGAGGACATATAAGGCACGCGCGACCGTTGCGCGGCCTCTTTCCACCGCAGTCGTCGCTGAAACCACAACGCTTCTCTCCCGACGCACCCCTGGGGCCCCAGAGTGTCTGTCTGGAAGAAGTTCCCTCACCTCGTGTGAGATATAGTCGCGCACCGCCTCTCTCCGGAGTGTTCCAGAAGAAGTTCCAGAAGTTGCAGCTATAGTGCTCAACAGGATAGAAGAAACCCCGGTGAGTCAACATTCCTTAATTTAGCTCCTGCCTTACATAGTTTTAACCCGCTCCAATTTTTTTGTTCTCCTAATAAGGCAGGATTCCTTTTCAGCGATTTGGCACAATAATAGTTTAGTTTTAGGGAAGAGCGAGTGCATTATACCGCATGCTATAGTAGTCGCCTTTACGTAAGCGTAGAAGCAACCGCATATACAGTCCACTTTAGTTAATATCTCGCGTAATAGGTTTAAGGTTCGACCGGGGAACTAGACTTCGGCAGCCTTAAACACGTGGCTCCACCATTTTATGGTCACTTCGAGCAGGATTTTGGTCGAATTGTTGAATTAATTAATTAGATAATGCACTCCAATTTATAGAATAGACTTAAATAGTGTTCGTTTAAATTTAAATTTTGATTAGGTACTCGCAAACAGAATTATTCGTTTTATAGCGCTCGTATTTGATTAAATTTAAAGCCTATTAAATAATTGAAACAGTGTAATAGGAACCGTTTGATACGCTTACCCACAATCTTGATAAAATTATTGAGTCTAGCAAATGACGCGTCACCTCGACTCGCTGCGCAGGTGTTCGATTTAATTACGTAATACGGCATACCGAGTGTCCATCCTTTATTGTTTGTGCGTTGTGAGATTAATTGTGATTGATATAACTTTATTATAATAGTTTAAAATGGCAGTTAGTGGAAGTGAAATCAAAATTAAAACGCTTTATGCCAAGAGGGACATACTCTTTTCGCGTATGCAGAATATAAGTGATTATATAAAGAGCATCCATATAGAAGCAGTGCGGGAAACTTTTTTGACCGAAATCGAAACGATAGATTCTTTACGAATAGATTACGAAAAAATATTAGACCAAATTAATCATTTGGAATTACAAATCGACCCGAAATACATAGTGAACTACCAACCGCTGCTGGCATTCGAAGATATGTTGTGTCGCGTGAAAAGAATTGCGAGATCCCTATCTCAAAACGAAGCAAAGCCGGAAAAACAGGTACGTCCAAGCGACTCGATTAGGTTGCCGCCAATAGATATTCCGGTATTTAATGGTGATATTAAGACGTGGCCCTTCTTCTTCAGTAGTTTTCAAAACAATATACACAATAACCCATCGTTATCGGACGCCGAAAAATTATATTACTTAATCAGTAAACTTAGTGGCAGGGCACAGTCGATCTGCTCTGGTTTTACACCTACAGCAAACAATTACTTATTAATATTCGAAACGCTTAAAACTAAATATGAAGATAGGAGAATGTTAGCTTCCGAATATTTGAACCAGATATTCGATCTTAAATCTATATCATCCGCGAACATCAACGGCTTAGAGCAATTTCTAGATAAATTTGTGGCATCGGTGGCTGCACTTAAGAATTTGAAATTTAATGATCTTATGGACGTGGTGTTTCTCCATATTGCACTGAAGAAGTTGGACCCCGACACCGTGCGTGCGTTTGAAATGGAGCATCGTAGCTCGGAGATGCCTTCCTTTCATTCATTAGCATCGTTCGTGCGAGATCAAATAAAGGTGATGCAGCGCTCTCCGAACGTTAAACAGGAGATTAAAAGGTGCGTCGACCGTAGACAGACTCAACCATCTAAAATAGCAGGGTCGTTAATTTACGTAACCGCTACGCCAACATCACTCCAGCATACTTGTTTAGTATGTAAAGATAGACACGGTAATTTATATAATTGTGCGACTTTTCGTAAATATTCACCAAGCGAGCGTTATAAATTAGTAAAGACAAACAACCTATGTTTGAACTGCTTAAGCGATAAGCATTTAGTTGCAAAATGCAATTCGAGTTCCGTATGTAGCAAGTGCGCCAGGAAACATCACACGCTATTACATTTTGAAAATAGCAACATAGCGGCGTCAAGTAAAGCGGATAAGGAATTCGCCCCTACTAAGGTCAACGATTCTAGCGTAGCATCACCAGGTCGACACCTGGTGATGTCGCTCTGTGCTCATTGGCAAATATGGGAGCACAACCTCCTTCAATCGTGTTACTGGGTACGGCACGTATTTTGGTTAGGGATTCGCGTGGAAACGAACAAAGCGTCCGTGCACTGCTGGACAGCGGAGCCCAAAATAGCTTTATAACGCGACAATGTTGTCAGCGCTTAGGCTTAGTAATAAATAGGTCACTTTCATGTCCTGTAATTAAAGGCATCGGAGGCACTAGTAAATCGACACAGGGATATATAAATTTAAAAATTTATTCTCGGATAGATCGTAATGTTAACTTTGATATAAATGCACTAGTAGTAGATAGGGTCACTGAACGGTTGCCAACCTTTTCGGTTGACACCTCGGCAATGATTGAATTTAAGAATTTGACTCTGGCGGACGACACTTACGCCGTTCCTGGAAACATAAACATGCTCATTGGAGCATCGCTTTTCCCTTATCTTTTGTTAAACAATAAGGTCAGGGGCAACTCTTCGCATACCGCGCCTTACGCACTGGAAACCGTATTGGGCTATGTGATCCTTGGCTCCGCCCCCATCATAGATAGTATTTCGGCAACCTCTTATTGTGATATGGCTGTCGAACCGCTCGAGTCGTTAGTCCGCAAATTTTGGGAGATGGAGGAGGTGAACGTTCCACCCATAGCTAGCTCAGATGATAGGTTATGCGAGGAAATTTACGTCCGCACGACCATTCGTGATCGCGACGGAAGATATGGTGTAGCGCTACCCTTTAAAGGAGATGTTTTATCTCTCGGCGATTCGCGTCAAATGGCGGAAAAACGTTTCTACAGCTTGGAGCGTAGGATGCTCGCTTCACCCCAGTTAAAGGAAGCTTACGACGGCGTCATTAACGAATATATAAGAGAAGGTTACATATCACTTGTGGCTTCGAAATTAGATAACTACGAAGACACACCGTCGTATTTCATACCACACCACGGAGTCATTAGAGAGGACAAACTTACATCTAAGTTACGTGTAGTGCTCGACGCTAGTGCTAAAACTAGCACTCACCTGTCGCTTAACGATATCCTCTATAGTGGGCAAAATTTACAGGGTAGTTTATTTAATATAATAGTCAATTTTCGTTTGTTTAGTATAGCACTATCCGCCGATATTCGTCAAATGTTTCTTTGCATAGGGGTCCGTGAATGCGACCGTAGATTCCAACGCATTTTATATCGTTTCAACCCAAAGGAACCTCTAATGGTGTTTGAATTTAATCGCGTTTGTTTTGGTTTAAAGTCGAGCCCATTTCATGCGTTACGCACGGTGAGACAGCTCGCTCACGATGAAGGTCCCTCTTATCCTAAAGCTAAGAGGGCAATTGAGAGCGGATTATATATGGATGATTTTGTGTACTCGGTCGATAGCGTGGAGGAGGCAACCCTAACCACCGCCGAGGTTATAAGGCTCATGAAATCGGGTCAATTCGATCTTGTGAAGTGGACTAGTAATTCGCGTCCGGTTTTGGATACAATCCCACTATCACACCGTCTTTCGGCGATAAAGGAATTCGACGATTCTGATACACACAAGGTGCTCGGTCTATGTTGGTCACCAGAGTCCGACGTGTTTAGCCTTGAGGTAAATCCGCCCGTAGAGAAATGCACAAAGCGCACAATACTGTCATGCGTTGCTAGATTATGGGACGTCATGGGTTTCGTAGCTCCGGTGGTATTATACGCTAAGCTTTTAATTAAACAACTTTGGTTATTGGAATGCGACTGGGATGACTCGCCGCCTGACAGCATTGTTCGGTTGTGGCAGCGCTTTAGAGAGGAACTTCCTTTATTAAGAGAAATGAAAATACCGCGTCATATAAACGTAGATAGAAGTAGCGCCATAACAGTCGTTGGGTTTGCAGACGCCAGCGAGAAGGCTTACGGGGCGTTGTATATTTCCACGTCCAGAATAATGGTAGAAATTCGATTAGCCTCATTAGTTCTAAGTCGAGAGTCTCCCCCCGTAAGGTTGTCTCTCTGGCGCGCTTAGAGCTTTGCGCAATATTAGTACTCACCAAGCTTATTACCGCAGTTATCAGCGCATGTAGGGATAGAGTTCACATAGAAGGGATATTGGCCTTTTCCGACTCCACCGTCGCCTTATGCTGGGTTCATTCTTCACCCCACCGTTGGGATACGTTTGTTGCGAACCGAGTGGCCAAGATACAAGACGAGTTAGAAACGCGAAACTTTTATCACGTGTCCGGTACGGAAAACCCCGCCGATTGTCTATCCCGTGGACTCACCCCGATGCAAATAATGGACCACCCGCTTTGGTTCCACGGACCTGCTTGGGTTCACTTGGATCCCTCTTCTTTCGACTTCGGACTTCGAACCTTCGTCAGTGTCACAACCGCCGGAAAAGAAGAGACACGCTCTAGTGGCGAACGTTTCGAGTGAGGTTTCTCCAATCATTGCTTTGGCGAACCGCTTGTCCTCTTGGTCGAAATTATTGCGTAGCGTAATTTACGTTTGTCGATTCGCGAAGCTGTTACCGCGACGTTCGTATGTCTTAGCATCCGATTACAACTATGCCGAGTCGCTAGTATTGCGTGAACTTCAACGTGCGCACTTCTCTGAAGAAATTAGAAGATTACAATCGAATAGAGCTTGTAGTCGCGCCTTTCAACGCCTTAAGCCATTTTTACAGGATGGGATTGTAAGGGTGGGTGGACGCTTGTCCAACTCGCAATTGAGTTTCGACCAACGGCACCCTATTGTTTTATCGCCTTAAGACCACGGTTGGGTCTTACTTGCGTCCGGTTGTCCGTTTGTGCCCCCTGCCTCTTCCATAATTTAAATTAGCTTTCTAGATTAAATTGTAGTTGAATTTAAGTAATCTTAGCGTTAGTTAGTTATTTTGTTAGTTGATCTTAGCTCTAGTTGTATTAGTTAATTTTGAAGGAAATCCTTCAAGGGCGGGGGAGATGGTTGCGCGAAAAAAAAAAACCATTGGATTATTATATTTGACGGTAGAGGTGCCAAGCCGCTTGTTCCTTTCCGACAAAACGATATCATTCATACCCTCCTCGATCCTCCATCGACACATCGGGGTGGTGGGGTGGGAGGGGCAAGAAGATGATTCTAGAATGTCACGTAATCATCGGGGCCGAGGACATATAAGGCACGCGCGACCGTTGCGCGGCCTCTTTCCACCGCAGTCGTCGCTGAAACCACAACGCTTCTCTCCCGACGCACCCCTGGGGCCCCAGAGTGTCTGTCTGAAAGAAGTTCCCTCACCTCGTGTGAGATATAGTCGCGCACCGCCTCTCTCCGGAGTGTTCCAGAAGAAGTTCCAGAAGTTGCAGCTATAGTGCTCAACAGGATAGAAGAAACCCCGGTGAGTCAACATTCCTTAATTTAGCTCCTGCCTTACATAGTTTTAACCCGCTCCAATTTTTTTGTTCTCCTAATAAGGCAGGATTCCTTTTCAGCGATTTGGCACAATAATAGTTTAGTTTTAGGGAAGAGCGAGTGCATTATACCGCATGCTATAGTAGTCGCCTTTACGTAAGCGTAGAAGCAACCGCATATACAGTCCACTTTAGTTAATATCTCGCGTAATAGGTTTAAGGTTCGACCGGGGAACTAGACTTCGGCAGCCTTAAACACGTGGCTCCACCAGTGTATATTATATTAACAGCTGAGTATGTGTATCCACCACCCTAAAACTGCAAATTTAAATTTTATTAGGATCGGAGTGCCGGTTTTATTTCCGGTGTGCGCTTAGTCCCAGACTCCCAGAGCAACCACAGTTCTCCTTTTAAAAATTAATAAATTTAATCTAATTAGAGGAAGAAAGTTTCTCTAATGGGAACCCTATAAGCGAATTGTAGGGTGTCCACAAAATATGTGGAGCAATGACATGGTAAGTAATACAAGAAGTCGATGGATGCATATAGCTCAGGACCATTGGTGGCATTCTTTGGGGGTGACCTATTTTCAGCACTGGACTTGTGTTGGGCTGTAATGGTGATGACAATAATGATAGACAAATTAATTACTTATATTTATATTTCAAATGCATGTGAAGAATGATTCTGATAAGGTGAGAAGTTTTTAACAAGATAAGTGATTAGTTTGTAAAAAGATTTGACGAGTAAAAGAGTGGCAAAGTGAAATTAATATTGAGAAGTAAGTGGCAGATTTCTTATCAGAGTGGCAACACACGAAAGTTTTTCTACTAATTTGACGAAGTGCTCTTTGAAAAGTGGGTCAGAATAGGGACCAACGGAAGCATGCCTGCCTACTCCACATGAAGATAGCCTTAAAGTTTATGTTTTATAATGTAAATTCGTTATAATTCCAGGAGAAAGTAGAAGACGCGACCCTTCTTTCTCTTTTGAGAAAGTTGCCTTACAATGTCGCCGATTACAGTCAGAATCTTCTAGAAGAATTGGAAGTATTCGCCAAGTTAGGACCAGACTTCCCAAAGCAGATTCGACACGCTGGTATCTTGTCCTTTGCGACTCTTACATCGAAGACCATGGACGCTTCCTTGGTCAAGCAGGATTACTTTGACAATATAGTTGTCAAGTACTTCAGAATGTACAGTGGTAAATTTTCATATAGTCTTCATTTTCACTAGCTCGTCAAAGTCAACTCTCACATAGTACCAGCGTAAAGTATCATCTCCTGCTGCTGTGTTTTGTATGGTGAGTGTAGAGAACCGGTGACGCTTTTTACTGAAAACGAGGCATTCTATCTAAGTCTTCAAGGATCACAACGCATCTGCATTTTGATTTTTAACCGAGGATAGATGTAAATGTTTATAGTTCACAGTACCCACTTACCATTTTTTTCTTATCAACAGTTATTTGTTCTTTTAATAGTGTATTTTTTATATAATATTTAATTATTTTGTACTAAAATGGATCGACATTATCAAAAATACACTTATTTTAAATGCTCGATATAAAAATGTTACCTACATATCATATTTTTCCCGTATATTGGTTATTTGCTGTAATTGTTACGCCTCGCTGGCGTATAGGGGATTACTTTACGAGATATTTTGCTTTTCTGACTCTGATATCCCCCGGCTATTAAATATATTACATTTTCCTTATACGAGATGACTTAAGAACGTGATTAATTTTATTTTATACTTACGATATATACACGATGATACAGCCGGTTACTGAACCGCTAAACATAGGCCTTCCCCAAAGATTGCCTCGTAGGGGTATTTTTGCCATAGTGACTACGCTTGGCTAGAGGGTTGGCAACCGCAGTTTATTTAATTTTTTTTCGTTATTACGAAGACGCTGCTGCCATCTCCTGATATGTTTTCCTCTCTCGCCTCTTACGACACTCACTTGTACTTATATGTATAAGTGGGACGTAACTACTACATGTGAAACATCAACGTTCCGGGAAATCTGCAGTTTGTAATCATACCCTAGACGGCCCCAACCCTTGTATCAGATTTGATAGACCACAAATCCTTGCGAAAGAACACCGATTCCTATTGAAATTAAAGAATATCCTAATTTCAATAGAGAAGGAGGCCGGGTACTACCACCTGCTTGGGATCCTATAATCAATAAAATTAAAACTAAACCCAAGCATGCCACTGCAAGACCTCAAGACATAATCAGTTCATTTTGCGTAGATTGGACCATAAACAGTAATTAAAAAAGCTGAAGGTACTCCGGGTTTAACAATGACATCGGGACGTCAGTCACCTCAGCCCCCCGTGACCATGGGTGCTGGAAAGCACCCAAAACGTCGGGAATAAAAAATAAAAATAATTAAAAGTATAATTAATCGCGATAAAATCCGTAAAAGTAGGTAGTTTTAATCAATCTCCAAGTTTCTGAAATGAAATATAATAGTCTTTAAAACTCCTGGCATGTCTCTATTCGTGATTTCTAATTAAATAAGTTCAGCCGTTCCGAAGACTAGCTCGGGAAGATAGACAAAAAGACGGATACAATTTAAAATATTAATTATTCGTGTCTTAATGGCATGGGGGTATTCCTCTAAGCTCAATAAAAGGCAGTTCTTTCGATATTATAGACGGACTCTTCAACGGAGAAGTTGAATTTTTAAATTTAATTATTTCGAAAGTGTACTAAAAATCATTAGGAAAAATAAAAAATATAATTTTAACAATTGCTTTTTCATATAATTTTACAACAAAAATGTTTATTTTTTCTAAAACGTAAATTCAAACGCCAGTGACGATATTACGTCGCTTTAATAACGCCACCGTACGGTAAAATGATAAAACACTCATGTTTACGTTATCAAAATTAAAAAAATGTCATTACATTAATAAAGGTTATATATGTTTTGTAGTTAACGTATGATAATGAAAGTTGGGTGTGGCAGAAGAAGCACGAGAGTAGAATGAACGCAGTAGAAATGCGGTCGTTAATGAGTATGTTATGGCTGAATCTGAATGACAGGGTGAGAAATTATGTGATAAGAGAAGAGTGTGGTTTACAAGATGATGTTGTGACCAGGATTAAGTAAGGAATGCTTCGGTGGTTTGGTCATGTAGAAAGAATGAATGAGGAAAGAGTGACAAAGAAAATTTATGTTGCAGAAGTGAATGGCAGAGTCGGAAAGGGACGTCCTAGGCGAAAATTTATCGACCAAATTGGCGATTTATTGAAAACGGGCCAAATTAGGAGTACCCTTAACCGACGAGCATATATGCGTAGGTATATGGATGTGAAGGAGGCGAGAGAGGTGTGTCAGGATCGTGCCAAATGGAAGTCTGTAGTCTCTGTCTACCCCTCTGGGCGACAGGCGTCAGTGTTTATGTATTATGTATATGTAACAGTGGTAGAGCCATGCGGCAGCTTTGCTGTTGCACGTATGGGCCGGCTCAAACCGGGGTGGTACCACGACCTCTCAGAATACCGGCGTGAAGTGGAAACTCTGCTTCCGCGTTTCGTCTGGTGAGTGCAGGTGGCCGGAGGCCCAAATCCCCTCCCCCCCCCATCAACATGGTAGCGGAATTAAATAAAGATAGACTACCCCAGGAGGGTACCAGCACCCCTGGAGAATCCCTCGCTGAGCATCCACGACCATGTTTCTCCACTTCTGAGCGTGGGTGCTCAGGCTGCCCCGCGTATTCTGGGGGGGGGCGAAATTCCGCTCAAGACTACAACTGCTCGGGGCAAAAGGAGCAACAAGACCAAGGCGACCCCTGCCACGCTGTCCGTGAATTTCTGCAATATCAGGGGACTTCACTCTAACCTAAACGCCGTCCACTACCATCTCGAGACGGCGAGGCCGGCTCTGCTCTTTCTGACCGAGACGCAGGTGTCCTCTCCGGCTGATGTCTCGTATCTCTCCTACCCGGGGTACAAACTGGAACACTCCTTTGTGCCTCGGGCTGGAGTTTGCGTTTACGTCAGAGAGGACATCTGTTCTCGACGCCTCGGCAGACTTGAAGGTTCGGACCTGTCCATCCTTTGGCTACGCGTAGACAGCGACGACCATCCGCGCGTCTACGGGTGCCTCTATAGGTCCCATAGCGGTAATGCCGAAACAGACCGACTTTTCGACCACGTCCAAATGGCTGCAGATTCGTTGCTACAGCAGATCCCCTCCGCAGAGATCGTGATCCTCGGCGACTTTAACGCCCATCACGCCGAATGGCTTGGTTCACGTTTAACCGATCATGCGGGGAGATCTGTTCATGATTTTGCCTTGGCATATGGTCTGACACAACTGGTTACTTCGCCTACGCGGATTCCAGATGTGGAGGATCATGCACCTTCCCTGTTGGACCTTCTGCTGACCTCTCACCCAGACGGATATCAGATTTCCGTCGACACCCCTTTAGGCTCCTCGGACCATTGTCTGGTCCGGAGTGTTGTGCCACTCACGCCGAAATCGCGGTTGCATTCTGCAGGCTGCCGCCGTGTTTGGCACTATAGGTCAGCCGATTGGGATGGGATGCGGTCTTTCTTTGCATCCTACCCTTGGGGGCGGGTTTGCTTCTCGCCGGATGATCCCAACGTTGTTGCGGATTCTGTTACTGATGTGGTACTTCAGGGTATGGAACTTTTTATTCCTTCCTCTGTGGTGCCCATTGGAGGCAAATCTCAGCCATGGTTTGGTCGCTCCTGTAAAATAGCATCATGCTATAAGCAGGAGTGCTATCAAGCCTGGGTTGATGCATCAGCGTCCCGGGATGTAAGCCCCAGCGCTCTAAAAAAGAAGTATAATTCCGCCTCTAGGTCCTTCAAAAGAGTCATTGCCAAGGCAAAGTCAGAGCACATAGGCAGAATTGGCGAGAAACTAGTTCGCCTTCCTTCTGGAACCCGTGCATTCTGGTCTCTCGCCAAGGCTGTCCAGGGGAATTTCTGTCAGCCATCTCTTCCATCTCTGCACAGGGAGGACGACTCACTGGCCCATACTGCAAAGGAGAAAGCCGATCTTCTAGGCTCCTTCTTTGCGTCTAACTCGACTCTCGATGACGGGGGGAGTACGCCGCCGACCATCCCGCGGTGTGAGTGCTCCATGCCGGAAGTGCAGTTCACACAGCGCTCGGTTCGCAAAGCACTCCTCTCCCTGGACATCCACAAGTCGAGTGGGCCTGACAGAATCCCCCCAATTGTGCTGAGGACGTGTGCTCCAGAGTTGGCACCGGTTTTAACGCGTCTTTTCCGGTACTCCTACTCCCTAGGCGTATTCCCAAAATCATGGAAGACGGCTTTCGTCCACCCGATCCCTAAAAAAGGCGACCGCTCAGACCCGTCCAACTACCAGCCAATCGCCATCACCTCCTTGTTCTCCAAAACAATGGAGTCCATTGTAAACTGCCAGCTCATGAGGTACCTTGAGGATCACCAGCTGATTAGTGACCGCCAATACGGTTTTCGCCGTGGTCGGTCAGCTGGTGATCTTCTGGTCTACCTCACTCACAGATGGGCGGAGGCAGTAGAGTTCAAGGGGGAGGCATTGGCCGTTAGTTTGGACATTGCGAAGGCCTTCGATCGGGTTTGGCACAAAGCGCTTCTTTCGAAGCTCCCTTCCTATGGGCTTCCCGAGAAATTGTGCGATTGGATCACCAGCTTTCTTGCAGATCGGAGCAACAAGGTCGTTGTAGACGGTGCAAGCTCCGATTGCAAGCCTATTAATGCTGGTATTCCACAGGGCTGCGTGCTATCGCCAACGCTGTTTCTTCTGCATATCAATGATATGTTGCATACCCGTAACATTCATTGCTATGCAGATGACAGCACTGGTGATGCTCTTTACACCGGCCGAGCCAATATTTCTCGGGAAAACGTCTCCGAGTGCCGGGACAAACTTGTGTCTGAAGTCGAGTCTTTGCTGTACAGAGTCTCGGATTGGGGACGACTAAATCTAGTCCAGTTTAACCCCCAGAAGACACAAGTTTGCGCGTTAACCGCTAAAAAGAACCCCTTTGTCGTATCCCCTCAGTTTCAAGGCACTCCCCTTGTTGCCTCAGCCAGTATCGGAATCCTCGGCGTCGACATATCGAGTGACGTGCAGTTTCGTGGTCACTTGGAAGGAAAGGCCAAATTGGCCTCTAAAAAGCTTGGCGTGCTCAGCAGAGCGGGACAGTATTTCATGCCGGCACACCGCCTGCAACTTTACAAGGCGCAGGTTCGGCCGCACATGGAATACTGACCCATCTCTGGGCTGGGGCTCCCCAGTACCAGCTCCTTCCACTTGACCGCATCCAGCGCAGAGCGACTCGAATCGTCGACGACCGAGTGCTTTCCGATCGGCTCGATTCACTGGCGTTGCGAAGAGATGTTGCATCTCTTTGCGTATTTTATCGCATCTATCACGGGGAGTGCTCTGAGGAATTGTTCGGATTAATCCCAGCCGCCAAATTTCGTGAACGCACGACACGGCAAACGTCCCGATACCATCTACACCATCTGGATGCTTGGCGGTCCACCACTGTACGTTTCACAAGGAGTTTTCTTCCACGTACAACCTCTCTGTGGAATAGTTTATCACCGGCGATTTTTCCGGACCGATACGACCTGGGGACCTTCAAGAAAAGAGCTTACTCCTTTCTAAAGGGCCGGCAACGCACCCGCAAGTCTCCTGGTGTTGCGGTTGATCATGGGCGGCGGTAGTCACTTAACATCAGGTGAGCCGCGTGCTCGTTTGCCCCCTCTTCTATAAAAAAAAAATGTATGTTTTGTAATGACACATGGTGATTCGAATATAGAAAATATTACCCGTGCATTTAAAGAATGGGATTGAAAATGGCGTCGGCGCTATTAGCCTCTCACTTTTTTTTTTTTTGCGCCCGAAGCAAATATGGGCAACCCTCCGGAAAGCGGGGGAGGGAGGTTGGGAATGCTCATAGCATACCACGCAGCCGGCTGCGTGGTTATGTGGCGACTTTTACCCACTAAACCCAACCTTTTAGGAATTGGCTTAACGATCTGACTAGAGATCTCTAAGCCGTATACGAACGCGACCCTCCTTGGCAGAAAGGAGGGCACAGCACGCACTGTCGCTATCTATACTCACAACCGCCGAAAAAGATTGCAAAAAATACGTTGCTATGTGCGTTTTTCAATACGTTCTATAACTTCAGCCCAGCTTGTCATTGGAGTCAATGGTAACAAACTAAAGACAAATCCCAAAACCTAAAAAAATAGAATTTACTAATTTGTGAGCTGCGATGAGTTCTGAGAGTTCTCTTCATAAATGTTGTTGATTTTGTTTGTTAAAATATTAACATGCCATTAAGACATGAGTAATAATCTTAAAATGTTCATTCGTCTGTCTGTCCGAGCATCTCTTCGGAATGGCTGAAGTAAATATAATACAACTTTACAAACAAATAGAGAGTAATACTATATACAAAAGCATGATTGCGATTGGCTCACAGCCTCAACGGAGTTAATGACGTCACAATCAATCACAAGTCGTTATTTTTATTCAAAATTTAAATATTTTTTTATTAATGATTACTTAAAAACGGAATTGTTAAATTTTATTTAAATATACAATAAACGAATTATTCTTTCATTTTTACGTAGTAGAGTCATACTGCAGCTTTATATTAGTAGTAGGGGAAATACGTACAAAATGACATACAGTTATTTTTTTTGGGTCATAACTCTTTATTAATTAATCACAGCAAATTCATATTGTACACCATACACCAGTAATCTTTGATTTTATATCTATGAATTCTAATAGATATTTGAAAGATAAACAAACAATTTTTTTAAATTAAAGTTTGACTGAGATCAACGAAAATCCATGTCCAATCAAATGACATACACAACAAAAATTATAAAATTAAAGACAATGCTCGCAAATTAATCGCCTTGTTCTTTTAGGAACGTCCGCGCAAGGAGCGTGGGCCCACTGCGAACAACTTAAACACCGCAACCAGTCTTCTCCAGGTCTTGATCGGGAAAAAAGATCGTTGCAATATATGCAAGCGCAATCGTCTTCGTCATCTTGAGCGTTGCTTGCCAAATTTTCTTCTTCACCGACTTCTTCGAACAAGGTTTTGGTAAAATTTCCTCTCCTCTTCTCTCTTAGACTCGTGTTTTGACTTGATTACGTTAATGTTTGGAGTAGAATTCAAAATCGAAGAGGTTTGTTGTATCTTTGGCTTACGTTTTCCTTGGAAACTTAAGTGACTCCCTTTTGGGACAGGTGATATAATATACTCAATAGGCATCGCTAGAGTATAGGGTGAATAACGTTCTTTATTACCAACGGATGAGCGATTTTGATTTGAAGCAGGTAAAATATGGTCTTGACCAGGGTTTGATGTTGAATTATCACCTTGCTCAGTAGAGTCGGTTGTTAGAACTGTATCGTTTTTGTAAGGTGTTTTTGTAAAGTTTTATCTCCAAAGAAATTAGCAGCTTTGAATAAAGGTTAATAATTAGTGCACAATTAGCTCATTCAGTTCTTATGGACAAAACTACATACCCATGTCATTTTGTCCATTACCTATGTATGTTATTTTGTCCTTATAGCGTTATAAAAAATTAAAATACGACAATAAATTCTAAATGAATATTTTTTACGGAAAAAGTTATTCATATGCAACAAGAGAGATAGAGCCGTGGTAGCTCAGATGGTTAACGCTCGCTGTAAATATAACAGAACGCGAGTAACCCGGGTTCGATCCCCGCCAGCACCAATGAAATTTCAATTGCAATTTTAAGTGCTGATTTACCACGTACTCAGAGGTGAAGGAAAACATTGTGAGGAAACCTGCATGTCTGAGGAAAAAGAAAAAAAAATATTTCGAAGACATGTGAAGTTCGCCAACACGCATTGGGCCAGCGTGGCGGACATTTCCTTGCCCTAAAACCCTCTCAGAAATGAGGGGAGGCCTGTGCCCAGCAGTGGGACGTATATAGGCTGTAACTTTACTTTTTACTTTTATGCAACAAGTACCTAAAGGGTGTAACAAATGAACGAGCAATGTAAAACTATGAAAAATATAATACAAATACAAAAAAAATCCCTGCAATCAAAAAAAATCTCGTAACTTACCAATTTTTGTCTTTGGCCATGACACGCGAACGAAGGACAGGCGCAAGCTCAAGTTTTGACAGAGTGGTATGAGCTGGTAGAGTTACGTGATATAGTTGTCTATGGCGGGCTAAAATCGACAGCATTTGAAATATGATGCCTGTGTTATTTTGTCCGTGTATGTCATTTTGTACGTACTTCCCCTATAGTTGTGGCAAGAATAGGTTGGCTCGGCGGGGGAAGGACCACGCCCTCACAGAATACCAGAGTAAAACAGCATCTTAACGCTGCTATTTTACGCTGGCTGCTATTTGTATAGTGCTATTTTGCGCTGGCTGCTATTTTACGTTGATACCAGCGTAAAATAGCAGCTTGAAAACGCTGGTATCAACGCATTTTATTTCGTAATCGAGGATAGACGTAGATGTTTATTTGCTACAGCAACCAGTGACCATCAGGTGAACTGTGTGCTCCTTTGTTACCCTTATCATATAAAAAGTATTTATAACTTTAAATAATAGTAATTTTTACGGTTTTTATATTAATATATAAAACGCGTACGCGTATATTAACTTTTTTATATACCTGACGTTTCGAGCACTTTACAGCACCCATGGTGACGGGGAGGGGGGGGGAGGTACTGAGATGTTCAACGTTCAGATGTCATAGTGAACCGCGGTTACCATAGATTAAAATTATTAATTTTTGTTCCGATCTACGTAGTATGAACTTAAAATACCTTGAAGTCTTAGAAGATTTAATTTTATTAATTATAGAATCCCAAGCAGATGGCAGCGCCCAGCCATTTTCACTTGAAATTAGGATGGTTTTTGATTTCAATAGCCTTGCCAAACATCCTTAGCAGGAATCGGTGTTCTTTAGCGAGGATTTGTGCTCTATCAAATCTGATGTAGTAACGGGGGCGATCCTATACGTATTCACAGACTGTGGACTTCCCGAAGCTTATTAGCTATCTGGTAAGACATGCAGGTAGATCAGGCGCATGCTTTGAGAGAGGCTTCATAATGATGATGATGATGCACTGTCTCCTCTTAGGACACCTCTCTCATACGTCTCTTTATTGAACTTAAGCTCGTTTCTCGTGCTCACATAAACACGGCACTGTAGTCTTGACTAGCTGAGTAACGTCCGCTTGTCCAGTGCGTGCACTAAAACGTTGCTCTATGTATACCACGTGGCCTTGCCTCGTTTTGAGGCGAATTAATATTATTTTTTATAGAATAAGAGTAACAAACGAGCGCACAATCCACCTGATGGTAAGTGGATATCTACATTTATCCTCGATTAAGAATCAAACCGCAGATGCGTTGTCTACCCTAAGGACTAAGATGGAATGCCTCGTTTCCAGTAAAAAGGGTTTCAACACTCACCATACGAAACATAGCAGTACTAAGCTGCTATTTTACGTTGGTATCCTGTGAGAGTGTAGTCCTTCCCCGAGCCGACTTATTCGTGCTACAACCGTATTATATAACTGCAGAGTGGCTCTACCACGTATAAATATAATATATCCAATTTCACCAAAATTACGTCTGACTATTTTTATTGATTTTAGATTGTCCTCAATACTTGGACCGCATGGTTTGGCTCCAAGGCATGTGCACACTTGGCTATACAGCTGATTCCTACATAAGGACTATATACAGTGACTTCTCCAGGAACCGACATGAGAGGTTATGGGCGTCGTTAGCTTGCGGTCCTGAAACTGCCAAAGGGTATATGGTGCGTTGATAAATTTTCAAACACCATTTTTATTTTTATTTTGGCATACATCAAGCATTTCTTTATAAGGATAAGGGTGACGAACGAGTAAACAGTACACCTGATGGCAAACGGATGCATATCTTCCCTTGCCTTGAGCGAGTCTTCCTCTTCTAATTCTGCTTGCAATATGCCATTGCAATTGCACCCGGATCTTTCCTATTCACGTGAGGTTGTCATACTTGGCAAGCAGTTTACTTCAACACACTCTGTCCGGTTTCCAGACACAATAGTAAGATAATAGCAATCACCTTTGATATAATAATAATGTCCTCCAGACCGAATTCCGGTCTCGACGGCCAGTCTCAATGGAGACTACCCATCGGCGCAGGACAGGGTTATAGTGCCCAAGCGTATGCGCAAGCACAGGTGCACTCTCTATTCCCTCACTCTCATAATCCGATGGGACGGTAAGCAGACACGACCGGAGAGAGATCAGGCACAGAACCAACGGATTTACGTGCTTTCTGAGGCAAGTGGGTGAGACACCGCCAATTTCCTGAGAATTTCCTGATGGAAAAACTCAATAATTAATTTATTTCCAACCCGGGATACGAACCCAGGACCTTATGATCAGCAGTCGTACTACTAAAACCACTATACCAACGAAGCCTATATGTAGTGCACGGGACAGTGGTAGGGTGGTTAGGGTATTTACATTATGGTTTATACGAGTCTAATCATAAAGCTCGGAGAACTGACAACAGAATGTACTTGTAAGCTCAGTATTTGACGACGCGTGTTTTTATTTGGTGGTGGAACTCTTATTTATCTCTGAGTACATCTGGGTAGCATTCTGTTAACTATTTCTGCCGTCGAGCAGTTCTTGAACTGCTATGTCCTGGTCTAAATGGTAAAGGGTGTAGAGAACCAGTATACAAGCTCTTAGTCCTCAGAGACGACAACGCATTCGAGTATTTCTTTGTTTGAAATTAGCAGCAAGTATCTATGAACTGTTTTGGCCACTGGTAAGTGACATCTTATGGTAATTATACGTGGTAGAGCCATGCAACTATATTATGATTGTAGCACAAATGGGCTGGCTCGAAGGACCACACTCTCACAGAATACCATCGTAAAATAGCAGCTTAATACTGTTGTGTGTTGTACGGTGAGTGTAGAGATCCGGACACACTATTTTACTGGAAACGAAACATTTCATCTTAGTCCTCAGGGGTGACAACACATATGTGTTTTTCTTAATCGAGGATAAATGTAGATATTGTCCGCTCGGATCCGCGATAAGTAACGACACGTATTAATCTGCTCCTCAATTTTTTATTCAAAATCAGTGTAAGAGTTAAAGTTTTACCGTGATTCTATATACGTTTCGATAATATAAAGTGCAAGCTTTGTAATAACACCATTGGACAAGTGAAATTCCACCTAGATTGTGAGTAATAGAAATAAAAATTTTAAAAATAATCGTTTGCTAAGTGCCGTCCCTGACCTAGGGCAACTCGCAGCCGCCTCGCATCTACGCACACATACGCATCGCACAGTGTACGTGACATACGGCACAGCGTTTTTATCGCTAACGCCTTATTCATCCGCAACTTTCAAGCGCATCTTGAAGCCTTGCTTACTATGGGTGGAAATAAATGCTCTGGATGCCGCCACAACATAACAACTAGAGAGTTTCTGGTGTGCTCCGCTTGCTTATCTAAATATGACCTTTTATGTGCTAACGTTGGATTAAAAAGATTTAATCTGATGAACCAAGAAACAAGACACAGCTGGAAATGTCCTGAATGTCATAGTAAGCAACCAAAAACTGATAACACGAACTCACCGTTGCGCCAACCACTTCAATCCACTCAGCCGGGCCCCAGTAACGTCAGCGTACTTGAGGAAACATCATGTGAAGCCAGCAACGTTACCATCAGAGCTCGCCAGCAATCACAGGCTGTTCCAGTTGATGACCGTTATGTGACGGAGGATTCACTGCGGCGAATACTTAGTGAGGAATTGTCACTCATCATCGAAGGAAAAATAAAAAAAATTGGTAACTGTACAACTTCAAACGATAAATGAGCGCATAACGGAATTTAGTGAGTCCATTGCTTACTTTAACAGGCAATATGAGGAAATGAGGGCTGAATTACAGGAAAAGTCGTCTATTATAACAGGGCTGCCAAAAGACAATGAAACGCTACAATCAAGTGTCAAAGCTCTGTCCCAAAGACTCAATCTGGCGGAGCAGAATATGAGAGAGTCGAATTTGGAAATAAATGGCGTACCAGAATATAAAACGGAAAATTTGTCAACCATTTGAACCCAAATAGCAAAAACCGTTGACTGCCATATTGGAGATGAAGATATTTATCATGTAACCCGAGTTGCTAAGCTAAACAAGGACAGTGACCGGCCTCGCATGGTTATTGCTAAGCTCCGCAGCCCCCGACATCGAGATGCCATGTTGGCTGCTGTTGCCAAATTTAACAAAAGTAACCCAAAGGAAAAACTGTCAACCAACATCTTGGTATGGCGGGTCCACCAAAGCCTGTGTTTGTCTCTGAGCACTTACCACCAGCTATCAAGTCTCTGCACGCAGCAGCTCGCATCAAGGCCAAGAAGGAAGATTACAAATTCGTATGGGTTCGTAATGGACGCGTCTTCTTACGCAGAAATGAGTACAGCCCAGCCACACTCATTCGAAATATTGAGTGTCTTGATTCGATAACCTCTTCTTAACATAGATCCTAACAACTCACGTATGAGGCACCTTTGGAATATGCTATCAAAACGTGCGTGGTCTGAGAACGAAAACAACAGACGTATTAAAAAAAATTTGGTAAATAATTACGACGTTATAGTGTTTACGGAGACTTGGTTAAATCTGGATGTTGCTAGCAGTGAAATTTTCGATTCTAGATATAAGGTTTATCGTAGGGACCGTGTATGTTCCAAATCCACTAAAATGGACGGTGGTGGAGTATTAATAGCTGTATTGCGAAACATTCCATCCGCTCGTGTTGAGCGATGGGAAAGTAACTGTGAAGATTTATGGGTATCGGTACAAATAAAAATTGGCAATATTATCTCGGATATTGCCATTTGCGCGGTATATTTACCTCCACCAGTTAAATCAGATACTTTAACATATTTCCTTGACAAAGTTGATAACGTAACGAACCAACCCAATATCGTTCTAATTATGGGCGATTTTAATCTAGGATTCATTAACTGGAGTAGAGATCATGACCATATTGCTCAAATGGTTCCATCTAATTACAATAGTACCCTCGGATGCGGTCTTATTGATTTCATGTCTCTTAACAACTTTAGTCAATTTAACAACATACCAAACAGTGACGGCAGATACTTAGATCTCATTATGAGCAACTTTCCCGGTGTTGATGTCTCGGAGCCTCTAGAACTCTTGAGTAGGCTGGACTGTAAACATCCTAATCTTTTAGTAACGTTGCAAAAAACAAATTTTACTTATATCCAGCCTAAGAAACGAACTGACCACAATTTCTATAGGGCAAATTACGAGGAAATTGCCTTGGACCTGGAGTGTATAGATTGGGTGGAGAGGTTTTCGAGCTGTAGCAACGTCAATGAAATGGTTACAAAATTCTATGATGAGCTAAGATTAATTATTAATAGATCTGTCCCCAAGCGCCGTCCTTCCAAGAGTAAATACCCCAAATGGTTTAGCCGCACCCTAATTAAACTTCTATCTGAGAAAAATAAGCTACGCAACAGATATCGGAAATATGGTAATCCACGTGACAAATTTGAAATGACCTCTTACGGAGCCGCTGTCACAAGCTTATTGACAAGTGCTATAGTGACTATAAGACAAATATTGAGAATGGAATATCGCGTAATGTCAAATCTTTTTGGCAATACATTAAAGACAAAAATAGCAACCAGTCAACTCTTCCCTCAAAAATGCAATTAAACGATTTCATTGCAGAATCTGGTTCCCAAGTAGCCACTCTTTTCGCCAGACATTTTGCTTCCACGTTCAGTTCAAATTTTGAAAAAAACAAATCACATCTTCGAGGATTTATCGCCACTTATTTTATCGAATGTTCAATTTTCTGAAAATGATACCTTAAGAGCAATTAGACGATTAGACATACATAAAGGAGCCGGTCCTGATAAAATACCTCCTCTATTTATAAAGACCTGTGGATCTCTTTTGTCTCAACCATTAACTATGATCTTCAATTGTTCGCTCAGAGATGGTGTGTTCCCCGAGGAATGGAAAAAAGCAAAAATAGTACCTGTATACAAAAAAGGTGAAACAAGCAACGTTAAAAACTACCGGCTGATTTCCATTTTATCCACATTTTCGAAATTGTTCGAGTCTGATTAATCCACTAATTATTAGCCACATAGATATTTCACTAACTGAGTACCAGCATGGGTTCCGCAGGGGCCGCTCAACACAGACTAATTTGGTCTCATTTATTTCTGAAATTGCACTGGAGGCTGATAGTGGAAGTCAAATTGATGTTGTATACACAGATTTTACCAGTGCTTTTGACAAAGTAAATCACGCACTACTTTTAACAAAATTGCAAATGAAAGGGATACATGGTAGTTTGCTTCACTGGTTTAGATCTTACCTTAGTATGAGACCCCAGGTTGTTGCTGTTGGGGGTTTTGAGTTAGATATATATTTTGCATCGTCAGGAGTCCCACAGGGATCTCCCTTAGGCCCACTCCTATTTCTTATATTTATTGACGATATAGCGGTGCACATAAAAAACTGTAAATTTAGCTTATTTGCAGATGATTTAAAAATTTACAGAGCAATCAATTCTTCCCATGACATAAAACTTATCCAGGAAGATTTAGACAGTATTCACACATGGTATGAATCAAATAATATGACCCTAAACGTTGATAAATGCTACCATATCAAATTCACAAAAAAGAAAAATCATTTCCCATCAACTTATGAAATTAACGGCTCAACATTAACTGAAGTAGAAGAAATAAGAGATTTAGGTGTAACAGTAGACAAGCACCTTAAATTCACTTCACATATTAACAATATTGTGCATAAATCCTCGAAAATGCTTGGTTTTCTCAGGCGAAGTACTGCGGGTTTCCGTTTAAATTACACCCGAAAAATATTATATAATGCTTTGGTTCGGAGTAACTTGGAATACGCTAGCGTGGCATGGAACCCTGTATATGCTGTTCACTCTCAACGCTTGGAGGGTATTCAGCGTAGATTCACTAGGCATTTGGCATTTATTACGCAGGGCGTGTCACACCGGTCACCATATGAGCATCGTCTTGTCTTTTTAAAATGAAATCGTTGCGTAGCCGTCGAAGGAATCAGGTTTTGTTGTTTTTGCACGGACTTGTCAACGGCAAAATAAAATGTAATGAGCTACTAGAACGTGTTAAATTGACGGTGCCTGCTCGCATACCCCGACATCCTATCAAAAAAACTTTTGCCTTGCCTTCTGTGAGGACTAACCTTGGACGCCATTCTCCTCTCGTCAGATGTTGCGCACAGTACAACGAGATGAATATCGAAACATTTGACATTTTCCACGACTCGTTGATTAAATTTAAACGAAAACTGGTCGGCCCTTTGTGAAGAGGCAATTGTTCTTAGTTAAGTTTTTAGTATTTTTTTTGGTGAATTTTACTATTTTATTGTTTTAAAATTTTGAGATATGTATATATACATATATATATATATATATATATATATATATATATATATATATATATATATATATATATATATATAATATGTTGTTACTTAATATAATCTGTCAATGTTGTGTGCACCTATAATAGGTATATGTATAAGAAAATATACTATAAAAATGTAACTTATAATATGTATACATGTACTGTTGGTGTACCTTTTAAATAAAATAAAATAGATATCTATGGGCCACTTACCATCAGGTGGACTGTGTGTTAGTTTGTCACCGTTATTCTATAAAAAAATTGTACCTACTGTATTATTAAAAATCCTTTAACTAGGCAAAGAGACATCCTGTTAAAACACTGTGAATATTGATGGATACAAATGGCTCCGAATCGTGCTTTGTGATAATCTGTGGGAGCGTACTATATTCAGCAGTGAACTTATGACGGGTGGTGACGATGATGAATGTTATATACGATATAGTTCCATAATAACAATTTCTTTAACTTTGTTTACATGCAAGATATCTTAAACTATTACAGTACTGGTTTTAGGCAACATACTAGTTTAGATATGGTTGATCGTTAGCGGTTGTGCTACTTTATGGTAAAAACGGTATGACAGACGCCTTCTATCGGACATTATAGGAAATAATTAGAAAATTACCCAGTTGGGTACTACATAATATTGAATCCGCTGCATGTGGAGACAATACTTAAGAGCAAATATAAAAGTGAGTAATAGAATTGCGGATTTACACGTAGAAGTTTGTAAATGTGCGGGCATGTATGTGTTTAAGTATATGTGTGTGTGTTCTATAGATTGTTGCATAGATGGCATTATGCATTTTCCATGGTTGTCTTATACAACACTCACATAATGAAATTTGTAACATTCGGCACAACACCTAAAATGTCGTTTTCAGTGTTTTGTTACTTTTCTATTTTAGACTTTTTTCATTTCCTTAAGTTACTAAGAAAGTGATGAACATGTTCCAGGTCCTAGAAACAACATTACCTATTCTCACAAACGACAAGGAACATATTCAACTCAGGGTTGCAGCTCTCCACGCACTTCTTAGCACCGAAATCAGCGCCAGTGACTTTATTTTCATTCACAACTACATCAAGAACTGCAACAGCGACCAGTTGAAGAGGTTCTGGTATTTAACTGTGAAGACCTTAGAGACGAATAAATACTTCCATGGTTACAAAGCTGTGTGAGTATTTCCAATTAAATGTTCATGTGTGATTTCATAATCAATAGAATCAGGATTAACCTTTTCGGAAATGCATTATATCAAAGACGTTAAAATTAACTTTTTATTATTCTGACGGTTTCGTAGCTCAGTTACTTAGCAAAGAGTTGCAGTGCTAAGGGCCGCGGGTTCGAATCCCGCAGGGAATTTTAGTATTTTTATGAAAAACTATTGTTCCGGTTCTGGGTGTTTGTATTTGTGAAATTTATGTATCTGAACTACCCCCACGATACAGGAGAAAATGGAATGTATCCTAATGGAAGTAATAATAATAATAATAATAATAATAATAATAATAATAATAATAATAATAATAATAATAATAATAATAATAATAATAATTTATGTATATTTATCTTTTCATTTTCATTTATAATTATATATTTATAGCACCCAACCAGATGAGAAAACTATATAGATACCCCACAATAATAATAATAATAATAATAATAATAATAATAATAATATTCCACAACTATCACACAACGCCATCTAGTCCCAAGCTAAGCAGAGCTTGTGTTATGGGTACTAGACAACTGATAAACATACTTATATATTTCTAAATACATAAATATTATAGATAAATTACACCCAGACACAGAACAAATGATCGTTGCTCATCACACAAACATTTGTCCTGGGTGAGGCATAGCAGTCAGGGTCACTAACCACTAGACCAACAGGCCTGTCAAAGTAACGTTTTTTTAAGTAAGGTTTTTTAAGTAACGTTTTTATGAAAAGAAAAAAACATTAAAACAGAAATAATTATCTTAGATCCGAGTACAAATAAAAGTGACATGTTTTTTTTATAGAACAGGGGCCAAGCGAGCATACGGCTCACCTGTTTGATGGTAAGTGATCACCGCCACCCATTAACAACTACAACACCAGTGAATTGTAGATGCGTTGCCGGCCTTTTAAGTAACATCATGGTCTTTTTGTGATGCTCCTTAAGTCGTATCAGTCCGGAAAAATCGCTGAAGGTCACTTTTTAGAGAGAGTTTTAGGGCAATGAAGTGTCCGCCGCGCTGCCCCAATGCGTGTTGGCGAACTTCACATGTATTGGAAATATTTTTTTCTTATTCCTCAGACATGCAAGTTTCCTCACGATGTTTTCCTTCACCGTCGAGCACGTGGTAAATCAGCACTTAAAATTGCAATTAATAATTTCATTACACACATATATATATATATATATATATATATATATATATATATATATATATATATATATATATATATAGAGATCTCTTTACGGCAAATGTTGATCAGACGCGACTTCACGCGAGCACTTTGTTGATCCGAAAACGCATGTTGATCCAGCGCCTTTTGTTGATCCAATATGCATCTCTGGTAACTAATGTGGCTCCGACCGGATCTACATCTGCACTCACGAGACTGTTTGCTAGCGTTAGCCGAAGTTGATCCGATATACAAATCCACCTTGCGATGGTTACGGAAAATGTTGATCCGATTTAAATTAGCCAACCAGAGCACAGCAAACGATAAGATAAACGATCGGATTGGCTGAATGCAGCCGCGACGTTGCCGTTTCGTATCTTTGGCGGTACAAGCTACAGATTAAATGCGTGTTATGTAATGCACTCAGGGTGCTGTTTGGTCTACCTCGTAATTGTAATGCGCCGGGTATGTTCGCGGATGCGCGCGTGGCTTGTTTCTACACCACCATGCGTAAACGATGCACATCCCTGGTGCGCAGGATGCTGACTAATCGGGCCTGTCTTATATATCGTTTTAAAATTAGGTAAATAGTTTTAAGTTTTACGAAAATTAGCTTTAAGATTTGTATTAATTTCTAATATGTATGATCCTTGTGGTCGAAATAAACGACTTTTTTTTTAACGAATTACTCGACAACGCCCCTTCTTGTAGCGGAAGTGGTGGCAACGGCGACATAAGGTATTTGTCTGAATGCGTGTTTGCGTGCGCGCGCGCGCGCGTGTGTGTGTGTGTGTGTGTTTGTGTGTGTGTGTGTGTGTGTGTGTGTGTGTGTGTGTCTGTACGCGCGCGCGCGTGTGTGTTTGTAAGCATATGTGTGCGTGTGCGTGTGCGTATGTGTACGTGTGTGTGTGTGTTTGCGTGTATGTGAATGGGTGTGCATGTGTGCACTGTTGTGTTTGTGTGTGTGTGCGTGTTGTGCGGCGGTGTACGTGCGTGTGTATGTGTGTGTGTATTTGTGTGCACATGTGTGCATGTGCGTATGTGTACGTGTGTGTGTGTGTGTGTGTGTGTGTGTGTGTGTGTGTGTGTGTGAATGGGTGTGCGTGTGTGCATGTGTGCACTGTTGTGTTTGTGTGCGTGCGTGTGTGTGCGGCGGTGTGCCTGTGTGAGTGTGTGTATGCGTTTGTGTGTGTGTGTGTGTGTGTGTGTGTGTGTGTTTGTGTGTTTACTATAAACCAGTTAACATGTTTTCTACATCTTCGTAATCAAGATTTTTAAGGACGTGTTTACAAAATTGATAGGTATAGAATCGAACTATTACATGAGATATTATCATGAGACCTTACCTCCGGTCTTGATGGAGTGACCTCAAAATGTAATTCGGGATTACTAGTGGAACTCTTGGACTAGTAGAACTGGGTGTGCTGAGTTTGGGCTCGTTTTGTTAGTTATGATGAGTCCTTACCTCCGGACTTGCTGAAGTGGCCTGAAGGTGTACTTCGATTACTAACACTGTAACACCTGGTCTAGTAGAACTAGGTATGCCGAGTTTGGGTTTCTTTTGTAAGTTATGATGAAACCGTCACAAAACAAAAGTTCTTTTCACTTTGTCTCTAGTACCAATGGGTATCCAAGCTGATATTCGGAAATTGAATAACCTCGTAGTAACATCTTTTGGGGGCAGTATCGATATCCACTTACCAGCCCCACTGTTTTTCGCTGTAACCAACTGTCCTTTTTATGAGCCTCACTTGCCCCCACGCGGTAACCACTTTACTGCACTCCAGTGCACCCACCAACACTTCTGCCACCTACGCCTCCACATCTACCACTGCACCCCTCTCTAAGTTTTCTTTCTCCACCTCCGCTACCTCCGCCTCCACCATAAACTCTGCTCCATCCGCCTCAACAATAAACTCCGCTCCCTCCGCCGCCACCACCACGCGCCGTCACTATTCTTTCCGCCTCCAACACAATTCCCCGTTTCCACTATCTCCGATTCCACCGATTCACCACAAATTCCTTTCCTCCGCCTTCACCACATACTACGCTGCATTCACCTCCGCCTCCACGTCTCCATTCTCCGCCTCCGTTTTCTGGATACACACATACACACACAAACAAACACGCACTCTGACGAACACACACGCACGTCCACACACCCTCAGGCACGCACACGCACGCGCATACACACATAAACACGCACTCAGACGAACACGCACGCACGCACACACAACGCACACACGCACGCGCATACACACACGCGCGCTCTCACGCACTCACATAAATACAGACACACACACGCACACCTAAATACACACACACACACACACACACCCACACACACACACACACACACACACACACACACACACACACACACACATACAAACACAGACAAAAACACACACACACATATACATACACACGTGCGCGCACACATACATACACGCACGCGCGCGCACACGCACACACACACACACACGCACATTCACTCACACACACGCGCACGCACGTACGAACACACATACACGCACAAGCACATACACAAACACAAAACAACAGTGGACACAGGCACGCACACACTCGTACCCACACGCACAACCACACACACACACACACACACACACACACACACACACACACACACACACACACACACACACGAACGACAGTTAACACACGCATGCACACACTCAAACACACACACACGTACTAAATAAACACAACAGTGCACACACGCACGCAGACATTCACACACACGCGCACGC
>JAUPFT010000027.1:14276211-14296211 GCA_036936625.1 Parnassius smintheus behrii | reverse complement strand
ATTACCGTTATAAAAACAATGTTATTTTTAGATCATTCTACGTCCCGTTCATTAGCAACCAAGTCACGAATCCAGGGTCAAAATATTGGGCGACAAATAACGTGGTGTTCACTGTTGGTGATGACGAAGACACCGCATCTGTGCAGTTCTTCAGCGTGGGAGAGGCATATGGACCTATGCCGGCTATGGGAGGGATTAAATTATCTACTGGAGGAAGGAGACCGTACCAGCCTGCGGTAGAGTTTATTATATGATAAGTTAAAGTGCTCAAAAATTTGCACTCATGATTGTTGTCTCTTAGTGAAATTTTTGAGCAATTTATTTGACCCATTCATGCTGCAACGATAATATTGTTGTAGCGTGGCTCCACCACGTTACAAAACTCATCTTTACAAGCCAAGTCTTATTATTTTTATAATAATTTTGGACCACATTGTTAATATTATTTAAAAAAATATTTCCAATAGATATCTTGTTGGTTCTTCCCAGGACAGGTTTTTTTTTCAAACAGGTGGTAAAAGATAAATGAACTTTTAAACAAGTATGACTTTTAGTCTATGTTGAATAAAACATATTATTTTATATTCTGTTCTATCCTTTTCTATCCCACCGTATCCTATTCAATCCTTTCCTATCCTTTCTTATTCTATTTATACACACCCAATTCTATTCTATTCTGTTCCGTTTCATTTCGTTCCTTTGCATTCCATTCCAGTCCTGTCCACTCCACTCCATTTGACTCCATTCCATTCCATTTCATTTTATTCCCATCTATTGGATTCTATTATATTCTACGTTATTTTATTCTAATAACATAAACTTTTGTTAGCTTGATCTGTATGTTTATGTTTGTGTGAATGTTATTGGCACATTTCATTCATTGAAATTTTGCAGACGTATCAATAAGAATACAATAATCTTTTAAAGATCGCAGTTTATTATCTGTGCGTGTTGTTTAATTTTCTTTTTTTTATTCATAGAAAAAGGGCTTCGTCGCTGATGCGATTAGGACGTCCTGGTAGTTACAACAAAAATCTTAAATAGCATAAATACTGACAAATAAACTTATTGATCACTTAATAATTACTTAATCTCTTATTTACTAACGCTAAAACAAAGTTTTTTGGCATAATCTGATAACGGGTTTGATAAAATACTATTTATACTGCCAATCAATGACAAATGTAACATACAATTTTTTCTTTCTGTGGAGTTCGAGGCACATTCTATCAAAATGTGATAAACATCATCGATAACATTGCAAGTTGAACTGTTTGGTGGCGTAGTTTTAATTTTCTTTTTAACTCTTTATTTTGATATAGAATAGGTAAATTTAATAAGTGATTGTGTAGCACGCTCTATGTAGTTCCTATACGGTATCCTTTTTGTTACGAACATCCGATGATGACATCGGTCAATTGTTTTTTTCTTTTTTTTCTTTTTAGGTGTATTTCATAGGAGAAGGACTTTCTTGGGTTTTGCTTAAGAAATTGCTTCAATCAAGAAACGTTAGTGAAGGAGCTCTTGTTTCTATGTTAGAGAAGCTAAACGCATGGAAGCTGAGGACACCGGAACCTGTAAGTTTGTAACCGTTAAATGTTAAATCCACTGTGTAGTGGCGGTGTGAGAATATCCGCTACCCCATATCATCCCGTGGGTGTCGTAAGAGACGACAGAGGGAAAAAGAAACAGAAGATGAGCAGGAGCATCTTCCTGATAACGACTCAAAATAATAAAAGACTGCGGTTGCCAACCCGTCAAGCCAAGCGTGTAAACAGTCAACCAGGGAGGCCTATGTTCAGCAGTGGATTCTTATAGGCTGTGATGGAATAGATGAAATTTTGAATCTATATACAGCTAGCAGCTGGGTTATACGTTTTTTAAAACTGCATAGTGAATCTTTGCACCATGGGATAATATTTTAAGGCCATAAAGGTTAAAAAACAAATATCTATCATAACCAGTCCGTAAAATTCCACTGCTGGACTCTACTATCGAGAGGTTTCGTAATACTTGGCACACAGCGAGTTAACTGACGATCTCAGTGACAATTGTCTACCATTTCACGTCTAGTACGTACGGAGTAATCATAGCGCCATCTATCGGAAGTCATGAACTTTTTTACGGAATAGGGTGACAGACGAGCACACAGTCCACCTGATGGTAAGTGGTTGCTGTGGCTCATAGACATCTACATCTATCTACGATTACGGATCAAAATTCAGATGCATTATCACCCGCGAGGGCGAAGATGGAATGCCTCGTTTCCAGTAAAAGGGGTCTCCGGTTCTCTACACTCATCATACGAAATACAGCGGCATTAAGCTACTATTTCTGACCTCTGCGCTCTTGACGAAATTATTTCTCTTAAATTGCCACTGCACGACCATATTTAGAAAAAAGTATAATTATTTCTATAGTACAATAAATTCAATATGGATGATAGAATGTACGACATCTTATTGATATCAACATCACCAAGACCAGAGAATACATTAGGTCAGTGTCAATAATACCATACAAGTTTCGCCTCATAACAAGGCACTATTAAATATAGTGAATTTGAACTATCGTATAATGTTTTTCTCTTTGCCTTCCAGTAAACTGATTCAGATAGTTTGATAATCTATGCTCTAAAAATTTTTACGTGGTTTTATATGTAATTATGACATATCATGTTTTAACAGGTTCATATAGACATTGTCATGAAAATCGGTGACAAAACTGTCGTCGCGACACATATTAATCAATCTGAACTCGCACAGAACTACGATGACAGTAAGTAACCTTTTTGTATGATGATTTTGTATGTATGAATTAGTGAAAAACTGAATGAATGTTTATATATATTTGTATGAATGTAACAAGCATTCTAGTTTAGATTTCACACATTTTCGGATATGTACGGAATAATCCAGAAGTTTTCAACGCATTAAGAACCAATGACACTACTAGTATTCAACCGAGAACAATCACAGTTTATGACCAATGCAATGCTGATTTTGTTATTTATTTTTTAGCCGTGGAAGAAAAAGGGAAGATCTCCCGCCGGGCTAGGTATTCAGTGGCCAATGATCCCTGGGCTGAGCACCTTGCCTGGTGGGAGATCTCCACTTTTCCCTCCACGCCTAAACCGGTATATCGCGATAACTTAGGAACTTTGATAGCGTGATTCAGGCTTCGGCTTGTTTTGCTTGTGTCACGACGACAAAGCTGCCACAATTTCATTATAGGGTAACGGATTAAATCGCTTCTGCAGAATGCTTTGGAAAACATGCTAACAGTCCATCTGATATTAATAATAATAAATAATAATAATAATATTCCACAACTATCACACAACGCCATCTAGTCCCAAGCTAAGCAGAGCTTGTGTTATGGGTACTAGACAACTGATAAACATACTTATATATTTCTAAATACATAAATATTATAGATAAATTGCACCCAGACACAGAACAAATGTTCGTACTCATCACACAAACATTTGTCCTGGGTGGGAATCGAACCCACGACCTCCGGCATAGCAGTCAGGGTCTTTAACCACTAGACCAACAGGCCTCTCAAATTAAGTTCTTATGTGTCTCCTGTGATATTAAGTTCTTCAATCCTTAGTTATGGTTACCGTTCCCGTAAAATCCACTGTTGAACGTTGGCCTCCCCCATAGATTGCCTATATTAGTGTTGATTTAATAATTTCACCTCTCAGTGGGTCATGTGCTCCTGGTAGATTATCTTCTATACAACAATCCATAAAAGTCTATAAAAGTCCACTGCTGAAAAGAGGCTTCCCCCATGGAGCCTCATAGGGGAGATTTTTGCTATAGCTATAATATTACTGTTGATTTAATAATTTCACCTCTCAGTGGGTCATGTGCTCCTGGTAGATTATCTTCTATACAACCATCCACAGTCTAAAAGTTCACTGCTGATAAGCATCTCCCATAGATTTCCTCATAGGTCCCCCTATGAGGAAATATTTATTTAAATATTTGTCATAGTTGCCAAACTTGGCAAGCGGGGGAAGATGCTGCTCCTCGTCTCCCGATTTGTTTCACCCTGTCGCTTCTCACGACACCCACGAGACGATCTATCATAAAAAAAGACCCCACGTCTTTAGAAACTGCAACAAAATTCTTAGTATCTAAAACAAGTAAGACAAAATGACTGGTAGAATGAAAGGAAATGTATCACAGTCTTTTCATTTATGTGTCCATCTTTACCAAACGTACAAAATAATTTTTATATCGGTGTGTATAATTTTGCCTTATAATGTTTATCATTATTGACTGATAGGTTTTTCAGGGTCATCTCAAACGAATACCCTAAATTACGTTTATTTATTATTGTACATTTATTTAAACCAGTCTGTGTTTTCTTCAAAATGAATATTTACGCTTAATCATCTAAGAGTAGGCTTTCTGAGTGAAGTACTGAAAATATTACGCAAATACCACAATGTCAAATCTTAGTCTTAGATTCATGACTAAGACATCGACAAGCGGAGCGGGCGAAGCGAGCACAGCTCCCATGGCGCAAGAAAACGATTCTTTGAAATCTATCTCCTCCGTAACCCGTAGGCTAATTTACATAATTTTTCGGCAATATTTGTAGATCCGTGCAGACAAGGTTTGTTAATAATAAAAATCTGAATTTGTCTAAAAGATATTAAAAAATAAGCAAAAACTAAATTGTGTATATGAATATACATGAAGGCAAAAGCGCGCGCTGTAGACTTTTACTACGCTCCCTTTATGATACTAGCAAAAGGTTTTACCTTTGCATCTGCATTGGCCCTAGTATAACTAAGTATTAAATATTTTATAAACTAGCCCCCCACCTGACTCCGCCTGGATAGGAATCATTTCGATTTTCATTTAGGTGTAAGATAGTCGAAGACCATTAATTTAATCGACATTGAAGCGACAGGTAGCCTAATGACCGCGAACTCAAAAAGGTCGTGGGTTCGAATCCGCCATTCGACTACTGGCGTGAACCACTCGTAACACAAGCAATTTAAGCTTACCACGAGTGGTTAAGGGGAATATTAGTAATGTTTATAACATTGTTAATATTTTTATAACAAAAAATAGAATTTTATTTATTTTTTAAATATCCTGGCACTGTACGTAGAGTGTCATCAAAATCGGTTCAGTCATTATGACGTTTAGCCCAAACAGACAGACAGACGAAATGGTCATTAATGTCTTAATATAATGCAAATAAGCCCCTGAGCTTAATAAAAGGCAGTTATTTTGATACCTTAAGACAGACACTTTAATTTAATTTAAATGTATAGAATATTTCTATAATATGTGCGTTACATAGGCATTAGGGTCTATACACACGTACCACAACCACACCACAACCGTAATCACAACACGTGGGCGGGCGCGTTTTGCATTGAAAATGGTTAGTACAATTTACATGTACCCCATTTTGCCGTCATTATCGACTGCGTGAGTGATACCGACCACAACGCAACCACTACGGAACCACACGGAACTAGCAGTCGGCCACATCGCAAGATATGGCCGACTGTTATTACAACATTGCGTCGTATGTGCCGATACAAAATTGCGTCGACGTCACGACTATGGTTGTAATGCAACCAAAACGCAACTGCAAAAAGCTGCAGCGACACTATTCACACGTGACCACATTTTGCCACTGCGAAGTGGTATGGTTGTGGTACGTGTGGGCCGACCCTAAACAACCAAGACCTGAGGTGAGTAAAAAACTAGTAAAAAAAGCAGTTTTTTTTACTGGTTCCTATAGCGTGTACGTGTACAGTTCGTGTACGGCAGTTCTCAAATGAAAAAAAAATATTTAACGAATGTTTCATAAAATCGAATTTTCTTTTGCAGTATTTAAGCTGATCGACGACTTCCTGAAGTTTGGCAGCCATATAAACCAGCAAATGGTCTATTACCCTTTTCAAATGGACTGGAACATAGCTAGTGAGTTAGGTGAGAAAAAATGTTATTAGAGTAGACAAAAGTTATTACACATCTTAAGACATCTTTTTTCTCCCAGATGTCCGTCAAGGCATCTAGAAAAGATGCCTTTTTTACATTTACATTTTGGACGTTTTTAAATTACGCTGCTTCATGTAGTTAAATAGAAAAAGCTTCCTGGCATGTGCTACTGTACTTTACAAATAACGTAAAACAGGTTAATGACTTCGCTCTCACGAAATATCGTCAAACAAAAGCTAATTTCTCTTGGGTTTCGTATGGTAGAGAACCAGAGATCCATATAATGTACGTGGTAGAGCTATGCTGCAGCTACATTATGGTTGTAGCACGAATGGGTCGGCTCGACCGGGGAGGGACCATCCTCTCACAGAATACCAGCGTAAAATAGCAGCTTAATACTGCTGTGTTTCGCATGGTGAGTGTAGAGATCCGGAGAACATTTTTTACTGGAGATACTCTGTAACTGGAAACGAGGCATTCCATCTTAGTCCTCAGGGGTGACAACACATCTGCGTTTTGATGCTTAGGGATAATTCTTGATGAAGAATGAGCCTATGGGCCACAGCATCCACTCACCATCAGGTGGACTGTGTGCTCGTTCAAGGTGCAAGGCATTCGTTCTTAGCCTTCAGGCCTGACAATGCTTCTACATTTTGATTACCAATCGAGAATATATGTTGGTGTCTAGTACAGCAACATCACCTTGCCATCAGGTGGACTAGGCCATCAGTTGCAGGAAATGTTTACAATCAGGCAGATCGTGCGCATATCTGTGGTTATGGCAGCATCATCAGCGCTTTAGGTTAGCATTACGCTGAGTCATAACCTTTTTACTGGATCCTCGCACCTCATCACTTGCAGTCTTTATCTGCCGCACGTTTAACTGCTTTATTTCTTTATGTGATGTGTATAGTTTCAGTGAATATTTATTTCATTTTTTCTTTCATTTCTCCAATCAAACTTTATTACTAAGTTGTATTATCTTATTTCAGGAACCCCCGTCAGGTTGCAGAGAACAATCGTCGGGTTTTCATCAGTGAGAGGAAACTTGACAGCTCATCCAGATCCTAAGCGCCTTACTTGGGAAAACGATCTACAGTTATCGTAAATATTTTTTTTAACTTCCCATTTTAAAAACAACGATTTTCAAAAAAATGGGGAAGTTTTTGTTTTGACCCCGGTTTTTTAAAATCTAGTTCTCATCACATCTCGATGTTTCGAGGCCCAAAGGAAGCTATTCTGGCTATTTTCACGATGATGTCCGTACGTCTACGTGCGTGCGTGCGTGTGTGCGTGTTGCGCTGAACTTAGATTTTCTGTGAATTTAGACCGAATTGTCATGGTAGATTATGAGAGAACTCAAAAATTAGAGTTTTTTTTTTAATTTTCAAAAAGTAGTTTTCTTGGAATTACTTCTACACTTCTGTTTTGATCAATTTTGTATTCCAATCAGCTCTTTTAACCTAAAAACGACGTTGATTGCCCCGATTTGCATCAAAATCGGTTGATTCGTTCAAGAGATATCGTTGTCGAAAGAAATCTCGAAAAAGTGTTTTTTCACAATAACTTGGAAACTTTCCGTGAAATCAGTTTTTTGTAATAGGTTTTTTGCTAATCTGATAAACTTGAGTTGCTTGCCATAAATTACATCAAAATCGGTTGATTTTTTCGTGATATATACAATTTTGAAAAAAAAATAAAAATAAAGTAGTTTTCCAAAATTATGACCTTGAATGATGAATAAGTCAAATTTGAAGCGCTTTGATATTGAAATTAGCGGAAAGTTCCAGGGATAGCCTGCAGAGTTAACCAAATTTTATTTCATATAGTAAGTGTGACAAATGAGCACACAGATCACAATCCGGTTTTAATCTCCGACGGTTAGTTACAATTTTCAGTGCTGATTTAAAATGTTCTGTGTGGTGAAGGAAAGCATGATGAGGAAACCTGTAGCTCTAAGGAATAAAATGTTTCGTAGAAACTTGAAGTCCGACGAGACATACAATGGAGCAGATTGGCCAAATCATTGACTCATAATCTCATCACCAATAAGATGAGGTGTATGGCACACACATGACAGTGGGACGTAAAAAGTAACTTTATTTTTACTTTATTATGGTTTGCAATCAAAGTTACCTAGAAGGTAACACGATAGACGAAATCAGCTATAAAATATAATGATACTGTTAGGGCTCCCGTACACGTTAAGAAAAGTCGCAGGGTCTATACAAGAATGCGTGTCGTTTCTACAGAAGAACATAACGAAAAAATAAACACTGCGCTAGACAAGACGAGCTCTATGTTATTGCGGTGAAGGGAGAGGCGGAGTAACTGAGTTGCTTCAGATAATTTGAGTTTTTTTGTACATGTGTGGACGTGTTTACGTACTTTTTCTTTCTTTTTATATATTATAATATGCAATAATAATTTTTTGCTTCGTAACATGATTCTATTCATTACAAACAAACTTGACTAGTGTACTATATCCTACGCACGACTGACCGAAAAAATCTTGTCGTTTACACGTTTCTATTTATCTTGTCTGAAGCAGACAAGACAAATTTTCGTGGCTAGATCCGACAAAATTCTTGTCGTATCTATGATGATTGACGAATTCGTCTTATCTGCCACAGACACGGTGAAATTTCTTAGCGTGTATAAGAGCCCTTAGAATTTAATCTCAAAATTATTTAAAATAAAAGAATATTACTCAATAACAAACTTTCTTTACTATTAGAAATTATTTTGGACGTAAATTGTTAAAAACAATAAATGTGTGAGAGCGGATGTTCAACTGGCTCTCTTGCTTACGCAATTAATCATTAGCAGAATCAAGACAGTGTACTGCATTACACATTCAGTAAAGAGCAAATACGGTTCAACCAGCCGTAGTATGTCCTCGCCACAAACACACACTGGTGTAACGTGAAAGACATAATTACATGATAGCACATAGGTATCTTTAGTAGTGTATCGAGAGCTGTGGTAGCTCAGCAAACTGGGTTCGATTCCCGCCGGCACAAATGAAATTGTTAATTGCAATTTTAAGTGCTGATTTACAACGTGCTCGGCGGTGAAGGAAAACGTCGTGATCACACCTGCATGTCAGAGAAATAAGGAAAGAAAAATATATAAATATATATAATTTCGAAGACATGTGAAGTTCGCCAACACGCATTGGGGCAGCGCGGCTGTCAATTCCTTGCCCTAAAACCCTTTCAGAAATGAGCGGAGGCCTATGCCCAGCAGTGGACCGTATATAAGATGTAACATTACTTTTCTTTACATAAGTATCAGCAACAGCAACACCATCAATGTAACACATGGCAGCCTCTCAGCAACCCGATCTTCTTTGCCCACACTAGTAGAATAGCCGTCGGGCATAGTAACGACAGTGAGACTCATAGTATCATCGACTGATCCCTCTTAGTCCCCTACGAGATACTTTGTACCGCTAGAACGAGTGGGAGATTACAGTTCTACCTTCATTTGTTCTTATTTCCTTTTATTTATTTTTACCCTCATTCCCAATAATATACCTACAGTAAAATAAAAATTAATTCCATATCTCAGGTACCAAGGAACTGCTGTGACATCATTATCAACGGATGGACCTATCCTTCTATCGGAACACATCACAAGGATCCAGCAGTCTATCGTGGCACTTCTCCCAATGAAGTTTAACGTCTCCTACCCGTTTTCCGAAAAGAAAATAGAGTGAGTTTTTAGAAGATACTTTTTTTGGTCTAAACTTATAAAACCAAAATTAATCAATATACATTTGTTAGCTCCAGCCAGTTTTCAGCTATGTTAGAGGTCATATTAGAGTAATGTTTGCTATCGGATAAAAGAGAAAATATCCATAATCATGACTGTATCCGACATAGATAAAAATTACTATTATTTTTTAAATTAAAATCCATTGAAATCCGATATAGTTTAATAACTATAAAAATGCGTAACACGTTAAAGTAAATTGTGCAGCTTTTTTATCCATTTCATTTAAAATTTAAAAGCACGCATTATATACTTTTCTTTCTTTAATTAATGCATATTGTACATAATCATAATGATACAATAATTAGTCAGATATGCGATGAAAACCAAAACCGTGAGAATACAGTTACCCATTATACAGTTTACATTTGAGAAATGATAATAACTGACCGCCTAGTGAATGCCTTATCGTCACCACTTCTTTGAAGACCACTGTTGAACATTACTTGTATATCAATCTTGTTTTCAAGTTTTGAGGTATACCTGACGGAGAGATTTGTCGTAATTTCATTAATGATGTACAGCCGAGTTGAATCTGTCGAGCGCACTGGAAGGTGCGTAATCGTCATATATCACGCCACTGTGATGTTACGGATCGTACAAAGTGTAACGTTTTATACGTGCGAGTTTACTTGCCTACTTGCTACACAAGCATGTAGTAGCAGTATAAAACGCCACTCCATGCTTTACTTGATTTAGGTCTTAAACATTAACGTGTTGTACAGACCAAATTACGAACTCCTTGGAATATTTTATGTTACACATACTCAAAAATTTTATTTAATATTTGAGTTTGAATATATGACCTTTAAGGAAAACACATAACCGCATGTAAAAACAAATTTGCGTGAATTATACCTAGTTTTAATGCAATGTAAGCTAATGATTGTAAGCTCTTATTTAAAAAAAAGTGCCGTTGGGTTTCTTGCTGGTTATTCCCGGGACTGAGATTTTTTTTTGCGAACCAGTGGTAAATGAAGAATAAGTGACTTTCAATAAGTATTATTTATAATCCATATTGAGTAACAAAGTTTCTGTTTTTATTTCTGAATGGTTGCACAAATGCATGTTTCGTAACTATCACTACGAGAAAACTTAGATACTACGAAATACACAATATCAATAACCCTGTGCCTCATTATGGGGCGTAATACGTATTATTACGCCCCATAATGAGGCACAGTGCTACGTATTTCGCCCCAAAATGAGACAATATCAAACCTGACTGTACGTCGCTGACAGTTAAATTTATATTAAAAGATGGATTTTACACCAATGTATGAAATTTTCAGATTGACACTATTGTTCCCGTTCACACAGCGTGCCGGTTTGGCTCTACACTCACGTGTGTTGGTGAATATGGTCACGATTGACAAAAATTACGAGAATGTTGTTATAACCGGTAGAGATACATGTGAGGTGAGTCTTGCGTTGAACTATTTTGATAATATTGAGATAACTAAAGAATCACTACCACATGATGGTATGAAGTTATTTTGAAATCAAATTAAATGAAATGAACGATTTATATTCAATATAGATTATTACATATGTTGGCCGTGCCGTATGCCTCGATTCTGGTAAAAAGGGTCTCCGGTTCTCTACACTCACCATACAAAACACAGCAGCATTACGCTGCTATTTAACGCTGGTATTTTGTGAGAGCGTGGTCCTTTTTTTTCTCATTTTTAGACATGCAGATTTCCTCACGATGTATTCTTTCACTGCTGAACACGTGGTAAATCAGCACTTAAAGGTGCCGGCGGAGTTCGACTCGGGATGCTCGCATACTGTGTGAAATTTACGGCGACCGCTAACCATCTGGGCTACCACGGCTCCATGTATTGATCAAGCAATTATTCTGGGATCATTAAAGTGAACAAGTGTGACCCTTTCTCTTTGTTACAACTTGATAAATTGATTTCAACCTACCAAGAGGATCTACCGTGTGGTAGCGGCGATAGAAAATCGATCAATCCATTTCTTCCCGAAGGTATTGTAAAAGGATAGGTAGGCTATTGGAAATCTCAGATTGACCTTATGGCTTCCGATAGATGGTGTTATTGGCACATCGTTAACGCTGGACTTAAAATACTCAGACTAGAGACGGACACACTGTGTCAAAAGTAGAGAAGACCAAAATTTACATTTTGATTACAGAATTCCAATAACAACTTAAAACACATTAATAAAATAACACAATTGTACTACTGATCACTTTAGTTCGCAGTTGTATCGCTTCGAATTTTTCGTTTGTATCGCCTCTTCTACTGAAACATCTAGAATGTTCGAGTACGTACCGGTCCCGACTGACTAGGTGAAGAAAGTTCTAGCATGGAAATATCTAGAAAGATCTTGATTCTCCTAGTTCTGCCACTCGATACTAGATGGATGGATAGTTAGTGGTGGCTCGCCATGTACCAGGCATTAATTAAGGCGCGCAACAGTATTCACGTCTGGTACTACGATTAGTAATTTGTCTGCCAAGTGTAATGATTATGTTAAACCGTCCCTACTTAAATCATACATCGCTTACTTCAGAAGAGTTCTATGTCCAGTGATGGGTATTTACGGATGATTAAGAAGAAGACGATGACGAACTTCAGCGCCTTACAAGCTGCTGTTTGCCTGATGCCACCATTGCCACTTTTAGAATCCAATCTCGGATTTTTTGTTTCAACAAAATCTATGGGGAACATATTAAAAACTTTCGGTAAGCGCACGCCAAAAAAACAGCAAAGCAGCGCTACTCGTTTCATCTTGATCTACACATTTTGAGATTTCAAAATACACCAAGTCATCAAAACCCTCATTATTCACTTTATAAACGAGTTCACTGTATAAACGAGTCATCCAGTATAAACGCGATGATTATACCGGATGGTTATATTGGATTATTTTTCAAAGAGTAGCCAAATTTTTAACTTAAGGTCATTTATTGATATACCGTTATTGCAGTTTTTAAAAATACGAATTAATAAGGCTTCTACTTTCATTTGAAATTATCCCAAATTGAATGTGATTTATGGGCAAGAAGTTTTTTGCCTACCGCTCGTCCCTTACAATATTTACGTGCGCAGTGAAATCATTTAAAATAACACATTGCCAAACATTTTGAATTTAAAAGATAAGAAGGACAAAATGTATGAGATTTTTTTTAATTAATTTTTCTTCACCATTTGCCTATTGTAGGGGGTATTTTGTGAATTGTGATCCTCTACATATAATTGATATGTAGTATATTAATGTAGGTAGTATCTTCTACGTTACGGGATGTGGTAATTAAAACTGTGTCCGTTTCCGTAGAGAGCGTTTATTGTACTCAAAATACTTATGAATAAAAAATGTAATTATAGTGAACGTGTCGCGCGCGCAGGCGCGATATCAGCATTATTTTCTAAACTGTTGAAATATCATGTACTTGCTCGTACATCTTGCCAATTTTATAAACAAGAAGAAAGTTTAAGGCGATGAACCCCTATTGAGTTTACGGGCAGCCGTAGCGATCACCGCATCCACACTATCGATGTCCGAGACCCCATGCTCCGATGAATGTCCTTGGGTTGGCTGCTCGACATTGTTGGGGTCTGGCTTGTCGCGAAGATTCACGCTGCAGCCTTGACGTCTTCTTTTCAGCCGGAATGTCCCCCATGCAATGAAGGCTACAATAATAAATCCGACTACGGTGTACAACACATAGTTGTGTGTGTCATGTGTGAGTGATTGTACACTCAGTGTTTGTTGCTGTTCCTTGACCTTATCAATGTTGTTTTTCAGCTCTTGTAAGGCGTCTTTATGATCTTCAGGTCCAAATGTATGATTAAAGTCTGTCAGTATGTGGTTCAGGCTTGATTCACGCATGTACATTCTTTCTTCACTGCCTGTTAGTTTCAACTCGCTGTGATAGTCGTTGCGAGCATGAATGATGAAGCTTTCTCCCTTGAGCATACACCCAAGTCCGAGTAACATAATCCCCGTGCCGTGTAAGTGCTGTGACGTCACTCCAGCTGGGCAGAAAATGCGCATCGTGCAGTCTTCGCAACAGGAGAACAGCCACGCGCCACGATTGTGTAATCGCACCCACCTGTCGTTGCAATCCAATACTCTTGTGCGGCATGTTGATGAGTCGCCATTGTTTAATATTTGCGCTTCACATAATGTATCGGCTACCTTAATGTTGTAAATAGGTTGATTGATAGCACATAACATTTTGTTTTCTTGCAGATTTAAGCATGATGATACATCTCGGTTTTCTAAGGGTATTATCATGTCCCCTTTTAGGTTTACAGCAAGGTATTCAGATGTGAGTACTATAGTTTTCTCTGTGTGTCCAGTTATTTGCGGAATAGGAATGATGTGGTTAAGTTCATATTGTTCGTTGTTTATTAGCGGTAGCTTCACTTCGAATATTATGTATGCACTTGTTAAGCGCACGTGCACTCGCGCCAGCTTGTATAGGCTTCGCGTGCAATGGCGTGTGTTCACACAGGGTAGCGATAACTCGCTTGGTAAATGACCGGAGATGATGTTGAGCTGATCTTCAAATTGGTTGGGCTTGATGAGATGGGTGTCAACTCTCCCGTCCTTCACGTCAGTTACTAGGTCTAGGAGTTGCTGTTGTATTTGTCGTATGTTTGAAATGATCAAGTTCACGGCCAGAGCGGTAGCTGTTATGTACATAGCATTGTCATGGCTGAGTTGTATGCGTTTTTCCGTTTCAGCGAGATGATTGTCGATGATGCGAAATTGTGTGTTCATTACTTCCTCGTTTCTTTTTAGAAGATTATATTCACTTTCGATGATCGATGTGTGATTTTTGTAGAGATTCAATAGATGATTTTCGTTTGACTGGATTATGTTGATATCCTTCACGTACTGATTGGCAAATCTCTCATCCAGAGTACCAAAAAGGGAGTTTGCTAGGTATCCTATTCCATTCACTAGTCCTCTTCTTCTTCGAGACGGTCCATGTTCTGATCGTAAGATATCGTTATAGTGTTGAATTTCGTTAAGTTCGTGTTGAAACTGGGATGAAATTGTAAGATAGGCTGCTTCATTCTTGCATAATGTGTTCAAATGGTTGACATAGTTTTGTATGTTGTCCAAACTCCGCCAATATGTCGTCATGTTGTAGTATACAACCATTTTCCACGTATCTTGAATAATCTGCACATCAGACACCTTGTCAAAATAAACGACTCTTGAACTGCTAAGCCTTGTTATGTTGATCATTTGTTGCGTAGTAGGTCCAACACACATCGAAAATATAAGTAGTAACGTACAAAAAAGGTTGTTGAAGTGTTTTTTGCCGTTGTTGTTTCTTCGTTTTCTTTGCGTATTTATTGCAGGCTTCGTAGTGTCAACGTCAGAAGATGCAGTTGTATAAGATGACGGATCCAACGGAAGGCGTGACAATTTTGTAATCGGTCGCTTCATATTACTTGTTTTAGTTTTCAGTGTGACGACTCGTACCCGGCCGTCCGCACCTGGGTGAGTCTCCAACACCCGTCCCAGGATCCATTTGGCAGGAGGAATGTTGTCTTCTCTGACGATAACGACGTCCCCAACTTCTAAGTTTTTAGTAGGGAAGTGCCATTTGCTTCGAGTTTGTAGAGTTTGAAGATAGTCAGTAGACCACCTTCTCCAGAAGTCCTTGTACATTTTCTCCGTAAGTTGCCATCTTGTAGAGAAGGTCATGTCATTACCCTCAGCGGATAGTGGTGATTCTAGAGAAGGCTCGCCGATTAGGAAGTGAGCTGGTGTCAAGCAGTCAAGGTCTTCGATATTCTCTGACAACGCCACCAAGGGGCGAGAGTTGAGACATCCTTCAATCTGCGCCAACAGTGTAGAAAATTCCTCGAACGTAAGTTTTTGATCCCCAAGTACTCGTTTGAGGTGATGTTTCAGGCTTTTTACTGCAGCTTCGTAGAGTCCACCAGCAGTAGGCCAGGAAGGAGCGTTAAAATGCCATTCAATGCCCCACTCTGATATGTTAGTTATGACGTCATTGTTTATGTAGCATTGTAATGCCTCCTTTCGTTGTTTTTCCAATGCTCTTGCTGCGCCCACGAAGTTGGTGCCGTTGTCGCTGTAGATGTGACGAGGCTTTCCTCGGCGGGCACACATTCGTTTCAAGGCGTTCAGAAAAGCCACTGTGCTGAGATCGGGGACAAGTTCGAGGTGAAGAGCTTTTGTGCACAGACACACAAATACAGCTACGTAGGCCTTCATTGTCTTTATTCCTCTGCCCTTGTTAGCCTTTACCTCCACATGCCCAGTGAAATCTACACCGGTGTGTGTGAAAGGCCTTGATGGTGTGACGCGTGGAGGAGGTAAATCACCCATAAGTTGGTTGTTGTTGATAGTTTTGAAGCGATGACACGTGATGCACCGTATAAGTCGTTTTTTCACTGCTCTCAAACCGCTGATAATCCAATATCTGTTGCGTAGATATGATAGAGTTAGTCTGGCTCCACCATGCAGGGTCCTCTTGTGCGCTTGGTCGATCAGTAACTCCGTTAACCTGTCATTGTAAGGTACGATAATTGGATGTTTTTGTTCTTGACTTAAGTTGGCATTTTCCAGACGTCCTCCTACACGTAAGATTTCGTGTTTGTCCAGGAATGGATTTAAGTTTAAAATACTGCTTGTTATTCGCACTTTATGATGTTTATTGAGTTGTGCAATGTCGTCGGCGAAATGATTAGTTTGTATAGCCTTGATAATTGCATTATGTGCGTTCTGCAGGTCACTCGTTGCTAAGTACGATGACCGCATGGCATTGTTGACGTCACGTGCATTGTTTATGAACCGAAGTATCCAACTTAGGATTCGAGTTACGCGTGCCATACAGCTGTGTTTGTTTAAAAGTTCTCCGATTAATGGCATCGACCTTTGTGACACGCAAGCTTGTTTGACCTTTTTCTCTTCAACAGTTGTGTGGAATTGGTCTTGAAGTGGGAGATCGTTGTCCTTTAGCCAAATAGGTCCCCACCATAAATGATGATTCGCCAGTTGTAGTGGAGTTAGGCCTCTGCTGGCACAATCTGCTGGGTTATATTCAGACTTGACGTGCCTCCAGCATCCCGATGGCATGATGACAGTGATCTGTGTTACGCGATTAGCCACAAATGTAGTCCATCTTGAAGGCCCCCCTTGTAACCAACCCATCACGATCATAGAATCTGTCCAACCGTGTATTGTTACAATCTGTGAGTTTATTGACTCTATGACCTTTTTCATAAGTCGAGACAGTAGTAGGGCACCGCATAGTTCAAGCCGTGGTAAAGACGGGGGTTTTCTTAATGGTGCGAGCTTAGTTTTTCCCGCCACCAGCGTGATAAATTGTTGCCCTTCTTCACTAATAGATTTACAGTAGATAACGCAGCCGTAGGCTTTCTCGGAGGCGTCACTGAATCCGTGTAACTCGATGGGTTGTTTAGTGTTACCAATCCAGCGTTGTAAAGCGATGGTATTGATAGTGGGCAATTCTTGTTGAAAGGTTGTCCACTCTTGTTGTATGTCTTCCGGAAGAGGTTCATCCCAATTTGTTGAAGCAAGCCAAGCTTGTTGAAATATGAGTTTTGCCTTCATTGTTACCGGAGACAGCCAACCAAGTGGGTCATATAATTTTGATAGATCAGAGAGCAATGTCCGCTTCGTTGTGACGTCACGTGTGTTACTAAGTGGCGCCTTGAATGTAAACTGATCAGTGTGCGGATTCCAGGTTAAGCCGAGTGTTTTGTTACTCTCTGCGTCCTTGAAGTCAAACATATTCTGGATTATGAGATGTTCAGGTAAAGGTTGAAGCAATCTGGGGTGGTTACTAGCCCATTTGCGAAGATTGAACCCACCGCCTTTTAACAGGTCAATCAATTGGTTTTGAGCGTCTTGTGCTTCTAACATGTCGTTGCTGCCACCAAGTAGGTCATCCACATACAGCTGGTGAGTAAGGATCTCTGCCGCGAGAGGATAGCGGTGTCCATCGTCCATTACGAGTTGTATTATGGTGCGCATTGCCAAAAATGGTGCAGCTTTGGTACCATATGTTACAGTGCACAGTTGGTATTCTTTGATGAGATCTGTAGCAGAGTCACGCCATACAATTTTTTGCAGGTGTTGATCTTCATCGTGTATCAGTACTTGACGGTAAAACTTCTCAATGTCTGCAGTGTAGACGTATTGAAAGGCTCGCCAACGTAGAATCATAGATTGTAGGTCTTGTTGGAGGTTAGGCCCGCACTCCATGAGATCGTTCAAGCTTTGTCCTGTACTTGTCTTGGCAGAGGCATTAAAGACTACGCGCAATTTTGTAGTTGTTGAGTCCAGCTTTTGTACGCCGTGATGAGGTAAGAAGTAGCTTGGTTTATGGTGTTCAGTGCATAGCTTCATGTGGCCGAGTTGTAGATATTCGTCAATAAACTTCTTGTATGACGTAGAAAATGTTTCCTGTTTGGCCAATCGTTTTTCTAACTGCCGAAATTGTGCGATTGCCTGTGGCTTAGAAGTGCCCAAGGTTTGTTCGTAGTTTATTTTCATTGGAAGTCTGACTGCATATCGTCCGTCTTCTTTTCTTGTTGTTGTGGTTGAATAAATAGATTCACAGTATTCTTCCTCTGATGTTAGATTGTGATTGGTTTCGGTTATCTCCTCCATCTCCCAAAATCGAGATACATCGTCAAGATTAATGAGCACGTGGCAGTTGAAGGTTTTGATATTGCCCAGCAGTACCCAGCCCACTTTTGTCTGTTGAGCCATGGGTGCGTGTGAGGGTCCTCGTAGCATACCACTCATTACTATGTCAGCATACACTCCAGCGTCTAACAGAACGTCCACTGGTCTCGAGATGTTGAAGTCGGGATCCGCCAGTTGTATGTTCTGAATATGTGGCCAGTCTTGTTTTTCGAAGGTGTAATTAGGCAGGTTGCTGAGCATGTTGGCCATTACCATGGCTTCGATTGTAAATGAATGGCCTCCGTACAAAGACTCACAGTCTAACCGTACGGTTCCGTTGCTATGATGTGCTGACGTCCCTATGCCTGAGACTGTGGCGTTTCGATTTTGTCTTTGCAGTCCCAGCCGTTGCGCAGCATCTTCAGTTATTAGATTTATCTGTGATCCTTGGTCGAGAAGGCATCGCAATTGAACAGTCGATCCATCAGCTGCCATCACCTTTAATTGAACGGTCGCTAGTAGGACTTCGTTATAATTTCCAGACACGTGGTTTGCCTTTTGCTGTGACGTATGTGGCTTGTTGCTAGGTATAACGTTATTTGAGACCGCGATTTCAACTTTGCGGTAAATATCGTGCAATGTTGTGTGGTGTGCTTCTTTGCACACGCGGCATCTTTTGTTGGAGTTGCATTTATTGTCGTTGTGTAAGTACAGGCAATTGCGACAAATATGTAGTTGCGAAATTGACCTCATTTTGTCTTCCGGTGACATGTCTTGAAACGACTTGCAGTAGTGTAAAATATGATTGTTTTTACACAGCGGGCAATTTTTGTCTGTGCTTGTATGATATGCTCGAAGAAAACTACGCCTGTTGGTGTTGTTAAAGTCCTTCTTAAATTGAGCTGTTGCCTCCTTGTTGGTCGAATTGTTTGACTTGTTAGGTGTCTGTCTCTTCTTTTGAACAGGTTCAAGCGCAGTAAACTTGTTTTCCGAGAAGTTTATCAGCTCATCCAAGGAAGGTAGCTCTCTCGGAGCCTTTCTGATCTCCATGTAGGCTGCATACGTGTCGGAGTCCAATTTGCCAGTGAGAATGTGCACCAGGATCGGATCCCAAGTCGTTGTGTCGATGCCCAGATTGTGAATAGCATGTATGGTCTCGACACTTGTGTCATGTAGCTTCTTCAGTTCGTATGCATTCTGTGTTTGCAACGCCGTTTGTCGCATAAGGGTTTGTATATGTTTTGTAAACAAAAGTTGTCGGTTGTTGTACCTATGGGTGAGTATCTCCCAACAGGTGTCGTAATTATCAGCTGATACTGTAAGATGCTGTACGATGCGCTCCGCCTCGCCTTTAAGTTTGCCCTTGAGGTGCTGCATCTTTTGCGTTTTTGTCAACATGACATTGTTGTGGATGGCTTCACAGTAGAGGTCCATGAATGTAGGCCACTGGGTATAATTACCAGAAAAAGAAGGAATCTCAATTGTAGGCACTTGCTGATGCTGTTGAGATACTGAGTTAAGCTTACGATTCAAATCCCTTTTTGTAGTTTCGTACAAGGTTTCGTATGCAGA